>JACEGR010003712.1:0-99739 GCA_014170235.1 Listronotus bonariensis
ATTTCCCATGTATTTTCATTGCAATAAATTGCGCAGGCTACGAAAATACCACATTTTAGGTCAAAAGCTCAGATGCGCTTAAATATCTCTAAAACCACTTTATATATATATATATATATATATATATATATATATATATATATATATATATATATATATATATATATATATATATATATATATATATATATATATATATATATATATATATATATATATATATATATATATATATATATATATATAATATATATACAATAAAAGGGAGCTGTCTCAACTTTAGTAAAGTTCAAAATTTCAAAATTTAAACTTTAACATTTACCGAGATATGACATACAACTCAGTTTTATTAAAATGCATGCCAGAAAACCTCTAAATATCAAGTTTTGTAAACATAGCTATATGGGTTTTAAAGATATTTAGGCCCTAAATTACTTTTTGCTGAAAGTGTAGTGTATCATATCGGAACAACTAGTATAGACAGAATTTTAAAAATTTAGTAACTCACTAAATTTGATAAGTACAATTTATTACAATAAAAATAAATTGTGCATTCCATTTAATGAACGGAAAATAATATGTGTAGCACAAAACTGTGAAATCTGGCAACAGTGCCGATATCACTATTATTTAATTTCACCTGTTCAAAACCTTAGATACCAAATTTGGTACATGTAGCTTTAGCGGTTTTAGAGATAGTTAAAGTTGCGGACTTTTTACTAACCCGGTATGTTTCTGTTAACCGACCTTATATTAAAACTTTTATTATTTGTTATTATTAGATTTTTAATATATTGTTTTAATTAATTGATTTTTTATTTTTCTTATATATTACACAATAATTTATTTAGTTTACTTACTACAAAAAAACATGTTCTGTAAAATTCATTCCAAGAGTCCAATTTTAAGTAAAAGTACGAAATCCACATTAAATGCATTATGCTAGATTACTATTAAAAATTGGACCATTTAGTTACTATTCAGTGGCGTAGCATGCCTTGAAGGCCCGTATCACAATGAGTTAGCCCCAAAAAAATTTGAAGACCAAAAAAGTATCCACTTTTCAAAATCATAATTTTTTTTTTATTAATGAGTTAGGGGACCCCCAAAAAGTTTTTGAAGGCCAAAAAAAGGTCCCCACCATTCAAACACATTCTTCTTCTTATTTCTAATTTTGCTTACCCACATTTGCGGGCCCCTTTAGCTCGGGGCCCCGTATCATTGATACGGTGCTAGCTACGCCCGTGTTAATATTGGTCAATGAGATTTAAAAAACCTAGAACTAAGAATCTGCGCAACAACTGCGACTTGTAAAACAAATATTGAAGACGATAGCACTTTAAAACTAATTACAATTATGCTATTATGCACTGTAATGATGAAATAATAAGCAAAATAATTTATGGAGAGCAAATTTTTGCATTTTTTAAATATTTCCATATAAGGTTTTTTTTAAATGTTAGATTTTATAGCAAATAATTGACGTTTGGTTTTATAAATAATTTGGTTCAATATTGACAAAAATAGTGGTTTAGGTTTTGGAAAAATTATTGGTATTTTTCAAGTAAATGACAAGTTATTGATAATAACAACCTATCTTGTGTATCGTAAACGTACCTAAAATGGTTCCGTGTTTAATAATTTAAAGAAATAATAATGGTTTGCTTTAACTCAATATGCTATATAATTTTTAAGCCTATGAAGTTGTGTAATGTTTACTGTATAATACATATTCAAAACTGCTTTTATTTCTTTTGGGTTTAAACACATTAATATATAACATATATAATAATACCTATTCACAGTGTATTGTTGTGCATGTTAACTTACCTGGTCTGAATCTGACTCGCTCGAGTTTCCCGAAAATCAAGATTTTTAATAATTTGGCAAGCTGCTCTCAACGCACACCCCCTACATAAAAGGTGCATATATGGTATGGGTCGAGTAACGCGCAAAATTCCCTCTTGGGCTCCCCTACTATAAATTTTTAAATATTTTGACACCCTCTTCACAATAAAACCTAAATATTAACAAGATAACGTCCCAGTTTGTAAAAATAAAAATTTTATTACACCGGGACAATTTACCTTGTCACAAGTAACTCATTGTGATGGTAAAAATACTTTAATTAAGCTTTTACTTAGTTATTTAAGCATCTGATTTGCCAGATTTGACACTATTAGATTTTTAATGGGGGTCGCCATTATACAAGGTGTAAGGATATTTTTTTTAATTAAATATATATAGCTTCTACCGTTATATTTAGGCAATCCTCTGGAGATGCCTTTGTTTAAATACAATATTTGATAATAAACAGTTTTTATCTGGTAAACAGATGAGTAAAGATTGTTTCTGTTCGGATCACTTACTGAGAAGAGAACGAGCAATTTTTTTAAATATAAAATTAAAAAAATAGCTAAGACATAAATTATTTTTCATATTAATTTTACAGGTATATAAAAGACACTGATTTGCATCCAGGCTAAAACAAAAGCTTAAATTTAAACTTTGCACCAATGATGGTAGCTTCGCCCTATTGTCCATTTAAAGAAGATAAAGCTTTACATCCTCTTTTTCCAGGAAATTAACGTTACATTGAGTAATTACATAAATTTGGTGCCGGCGGCTTTACAGCTATTTTATGCGCCTAGTTGCGCGCAAAAATGATTAATTTACCAGTTTATACCCTAACACGAAACTTGTTTGATCAACTTTGTTAGAAGTTTTAAAAGTAGCGTGTAAGTGAATTAAACAACTGCCCCCAACGTTTTTTAAATGTTATTTGTGGATCAATTAATTTTTTATTTTATTTTTTGTAATAAACCGATCATTAAATAAACTCAGCCAACCCGTTTTTGTACCTAAATTTCCAGGCCCTCAACTTTTTAAAATTTTAACCCATTTTGATTTTCTTTTTATCTCTCAACAGAATTGACCGTACTCTCTTGCAAAATTGCGCAATGCTATTTGAAGTCGGGCCTAGAGACCGATACTGGGATGGAGCCAAACTGCTTAGATGTGGTAGTAAACTGCCTCCTGGACGAAGACGAGTTACGAGGGAAAATGGTGCCTTTACCATTTCATTTCGGTGATTTCGGAGATGGTTATGTGACAGGATTTTGAATCCCCGATTCCAACAAAGATAACATGATAAAGGATTTAAAGGCAAAAAGCGCTACGACGCCCAAAGAGACGCGTGGCGAGGCACGACGAGGCCCCTGGGGGCGATAATTAACAAAGAAGAGCAAGCAAGACTCGGATTGAAAATCAAGCGCGGCCTACTGTCCGGTCCGTACACCGTTAAACGAAGGACTGTGAGAAAAGAAGAGTTGCCTAAAAATGGGTTGCCGCACCCATTATAAAAATACAAATGGTCGAGGAACGTCAAACGGATATTGTATAAAAATAACTAGAGATAAATGACGCAAAAATTTTACCACGGGCGTTGCTAAGTGCCATGCAGGCGTGGGCTAAAGGTCAAAGTGATGATAGGATGGCTAAAGACATCCTCAGGAACATGGAAAAAAAGGCGAAGAAAGGAAAAGCTATAAACCCTTTGTTAAGTATGGAGAATAAATTTGTAACCGATAAAAGAGGCAAGGCGAAAATTAGACTGTGGGCGCCAAAGAACGTAAAAACGTTGATAATCAAGAAAATACATGGACCAGGGCACGTAAGAATAGATGCGATTATTAAAGCCCTAAACACCTTGTTCTTTTGGCCCAACATGTCGGGAGAAGTTAGAAAGTCAGTAGATACATGCAAAGGATTCAACGGCAATAAAGAAGCCTTCCAGGAGGCAGTTACCGGAATCCGACCCTTAGAGGTTGTACAAGTAACGGTGTTCAGTGGCCTGCCGAAGACAAAAGAGGGGCTGTAGGATGTATTCATTTATTGAGAGGTCCACAGTGGCTGGCTAGGGAGCCAGGAAGTGAGAACGCACAGCAGAGTTAAATGACTTTTAGAGCGGGAGATAGACGTGCTTGGGGGTGAACCAGCATTAGTTGGGATAGAGAAGGCATTAAACACCAAAACAAATACGATTAGAGAAGGTCTTCGGGACGCTGTAATCATACCGAGAAGCAAAAATTTGTAGTAGGTGATTGAAAGTTCCTAGACATATCATAAGGCAGAAACTAAAACAAGCCGGGCGAAACTACCACCATTAAAAACACAATCCATCAGATATAATGTTAGCCATAAAGCCTAGCTGCACGGTATTCAGCAAAATATCCAGCACAGTGGCTGAAAAAGTTTCCAATAACAAAATTGTAAAAAACAGCTAAGGCAGGGAACGAACCGAGTACTGCAATTGAGGATTCCCTTATTTTCATGCCCGCTATAACTAACCAGAACTCGCAATTTTCGAAAATTAAGAGATAATTTAAATTAATTGGGATTTTTAAGTGGTATTAGTTAATTTACGTATTTTATTTTTGTTGGATAATTTTTTAATCAGGGTTTTTACTTAGGGGTTCTAAAGGGTAAAAGTCGACTAGTAGTTTTTGCGCTAAGCACTCCTCTAGGGAGAAAAGTGTTGGGATTTTACGGAAAATCCAATAGTTTAACTGTGTAGGAAATTGGCTTATTTTTTATAAAGTTTATTTGATTATTTTCATTTATTTTAATTTATTTTTAAACTTATTTAAACGAGCCTTGCTAACATTGCACCGTAATTAGCCGGCAAACTTAGTGAGTTTTGAGGGCAAAACTTAGGGTTTAGGTTAACAAACTTAAAATTTGTCAATTAAAAGATAAGATTAGAATAAAGATTAAAGACTAAAACATTACAAAAGTTGTTGTTTATAAAAGTAAAGTTAATTAACGTGATATCCTGTTTTTAAAGGAATAATAATTTAAAATAGAAAAAAAATAATTCATTACAAACCTAAACTTCTTTTCAGATGAATGTACAGAACTGGACCCGACCACTGTCGGCCTGGCGGCGTCGCAAGATAGGCCGCCTAGCCGACAAGGTCAGTGGGGAAAGTCAGGGACTATGCGGAATATCGTAAGCAATACATAACACAGATCCTGGTTACTAAACAAAACACCCTTCCTAAGCAAGATAGCTGGTTAGGACAGGGCGAGCTTTAGGATGACCATTGAGCACGGGTCGCTTTTGGGGCTTCAGGGGTTAGGGGACAATACCCCTAACCACCCCCGTTTACAGACTTGTTTGCACTCTCTTACGAAAGGACGCAGGCCATTCTGGAGTAAGTGCCGGATTTCCTTACACATGATGATGGACGCACAAAGTGCCAACTTCGAGTCAGTACAGCGTCTGATGCAAGTGAGCGCGGACTGTTTTCTGGGTTTAGAGGGTAAGGGAGGCAAGCCCCTAACCACGCCCAGCAACAGACTTGACCGCGGTCTCTTGCGAAAGTGCGCAGGGCTCCACAATGTCGGGTCTAGAGGCCAAGGGATGCAGCTAAAGAGATCAGATGTGGTAGAAAACTGCCTCCCACTGGACGAAGACGAGTTTATAGGGAAAATGGCGCATTTACCATTTTATTTCGTTGATTTGGAAGAAAATTAGGTGACAGATTTTTAAATACCCGATTTCATTAAAGACAACATGATATAGGATTTAGAGGCCTGTCGCAAGGAGCGCGACGACGCCCGAAGAGACGCGTGGCGAGGCAGGACGAGGCCCCCAGGTGCGATAATCAACAAAAAGATCGGGCAAGACTCAGATTAAAAATCAAGCGCGGAATACTGTCCGGTCCGTGCACCGTTAAATGAAGAACCCTAAAAAAGAAAAGTCGCCCAATAATGGGGTGCCGCACCCATCATAATTTTCTGGCCCATGTTTTACAAACATTATGTTATCAAAATGGCATATAAATAAATCCTTGTCATTTTTACCGCAATAAAAACATTCTGTAAAAATTCCTTTAATTTTTAGCTGTCCATTTTGCTTAAACATATTTTTTAACATCTTGTAAAATTTTCTAATTGCATTTATTTTTATGGTCTTAACCAGGTACAGTGTTCCTTATTTGAAGGTTTTTGTCTTGATTCTAAATAAGATTACTAACTAATGTAGTTCGATAAATTTGTAAAAATGCACCACTTTGAATTAACCCATTTTATTTATTTTTTTATTATAAACGCGCAATTTTTTTACTATTGAAATTTATTAATGGAATTTATTTATAAATAATTAGTAGAAAATCAAAATGTAAGTTTTTCTTTAAGTCGCCAGTTTTAGCTTCTTAAATAAACGAATCTAAACCCCCGACTAAAATAAGGAGGCGGCGACTAAAATTAGAAGTAGGCTCAGAAACAAAAAAAAAAACTAAAGCAATAGGTATCCCATTTTTTATTATTATTAAAAGTCATTGGAGGGTATTATTTATAAATAATAAATAGTTAAAACCTAAAATTCAAGCCATTTGCAAATTTAAAGACGAGAAAACGCCGCTGGATATTTAATAAATTATAACTTTTATGCGCAAATTTTTTAAAATTTTTATTTATTAAAGAACATTATTAAGAAATTTAACAGTTGAACATAAAATTTTAAGTCATTGGCAAATTTAATGCAAATTTTACGTGGAAGCACCGCGAAAACTATAATAGCCTGTAACTTCATTAAGAATAGTAATTTATGTAACAAGTGAATAAGGTAATACTTTTTTAACGAATGGAACGTTTGACAGCACGAGCCGTTAGGCGAGTGCAGCAATCCCATGAGTAAAAAAGATACATACTATTAATATATATGTGTGTACATATTATATTTATTTCTACGACCGTATAAAAATTTCCCACTTTACCAATTTATACATGTTTCATTTATATAAACTCATTAATTTTAATTTCTGCAGAATAGCCATTATATTGCAGCAAGAAATTATAGTCTCTTTATTTTTAAAAGACAACTGTCCTCGTCATAACTATGCCGTTATGATTTAATTTTAGAAAATTGTATTTACTTACCTTTTGTAGAAATAGTACTAAAACAGTATACATTTCTTTTTAATTTCTTAGTCATCCAAATTCATTATTACTATTAATTTTAAATAATTTATACTAAATTTATTTGCAAACTGTCAAATTTTAAAACTAGTAACAGATGAACTAAAAGAAATAATGACGAAATTAGAGGTAACTTGACTGCTTGCTTCAGTTCATGTCGCGTTTACTGTTACTTTGCATAAATTAATATTTAAGTTTATTGTAGTAGGCATGGAAACAAAACATTAATTCAAAGTGTGAAAAAATACTTTAAAGTGTTGAAAACAGTTACTTTTTTAACACTTTATGTATGTACTAGAATGGAGTACTTTATCTTCATGTTAACGCTTAAAAAACTGCATTTTTTAACGGTCGTGGAAAAAAAAATTGATTGCCGGTATTTTTTACAGGGCTCTATTTAAAAATATTTATTGATTTTTAATATTTATTGGTTATTAATCCCTTAATTGTAAACTGCAATAGGTAGAGACTTGCCGACAGTTTACACACTATCCCATTTGCCCTTAAATCTAAAAACTCACTATACATTAAAATTATACAATAATTGTACCATAATACTACAGTATTGTTGTTTGTATTAGCAGATCATTGAACCGTACTTAATTATTAATAACAGAACCATTTTATTGTTTAACTGATACGATTTTTGTCCCAAAATCCCTATCTCTTAACGCACTGTTTATCGGTCCCCCTTTGTTGTTGCTTAACTTGCCCTTGAACGTTTTGAATAGGCTTATACTGACAGGATAACCTGATACCCAAAGTATTATGATAGGTATGTATAAGCTTGGGCTGTCACAAAGATTAAAAAAAAAAGAAGTTTAAATAAAAAAAAATATATTTTTGAGAAGTGAAGGAAAAAGTGTGCACACTTACGTATGTGCCATTCCGCACCCAGATAAATGGCAGTTTACTTGTTTGATTAAGAAAATACTGATGTGTAAACGCAAAGTAAAACAATAATTTTGTCTCCTTGTTTTTTTTTATTTAGCCTTAGCATTTTAATTTTTTTTTCTACAACTTGTTACGTGTGGCTAACAACATTAACTGCAGAACAACCCATAATGTAGACAATCATTATCTTTTGCGTAAAATAACTATTTTTAAAACATCCAACAAAGTAACTTTAACAAGTTTCGTATTAGGATATGGTTAAATTAATTACTTTTGCGCGCAGCAAGGCGCATAAAACAACTGTAAAGCCGCGGGCATCAAATTTATGTAGATACTCAACGCAATGTAAATTTCCAGGAAAAAGTGCTTGCGAAGCTTAATATTCTATATTTATGCAAAGTAATTATATTAAAGTTACACAGTTTTCTAATAAATGAAAAGAATTAATTTTATAATTAAAAAAATTGTCTAGTTAAATATTGGAGTACTATAAAGTTTAAAATACAAAGGCTTGGATTTCCGGAGCCACTTTTAAAGATGTTTTTTTTTTGTATCTGGTGGCAAAAATTCTCCTTTCTCCTAGTTACGAAAAATTCAATACGGTAGTACTAAGGTAAACGGTAATGACCCTTACAAAAAACAAATATCAAGATTGTACAAAGAATAAAGATTTTATTGTGTCCCAGAATAGGTGTTACAAGAAAACAAATAAACCAAAAATTTTTGAATTTTTAAATGTCCTTTAAAAAAATTGGTCGCATTGTCCAACATACAAATTAAATTATAATAAAAAAATACGCTGATTGGTAATATACAGTGCAAGTTATAACTAAAAGTAAGAGAAAATGACGTAGGGTAAATTACCTTCGTTCTTTAAAAAAGGACGAAATTTTATAGGTAAATGTTGTAGAAAATTAAATTTATATGTCCATTATTTAAGTTGTAATGCGTAATATAAAAATAGAACACAAATTTTTGTAGTCTCATGCTGTCAAATTTTGACATAAAATTCAGTTTTCTCCAACATTAACTTATAGAATTTTGTTCTATTTTTAGAAATAGAAGCAGTTTGTTTCTGGACATTTTTTATATTTTTAGTTTTAACTCGCCCTGTATAATAACAATTAAAGTAAAAATTTGTTTTTATTAGTTTTGGACCATGTGACCAGTTTTCTTCTCTCTTGTAACACCAATCCTGGAACAATCTGTATGTGTAATTACAGCGCGAAAATTTCCATAATAATTATAATAAATATAAAATGAGATATACATATTTGAAAAACATACTCGCTCTATTCCTAGTTTTACGCAAACGCATTTTCTATACACGACTTTTCTAAAGATTAAAATTTTTGTCCATTTGAACTATTGCTAAGTCCATCCGTGGACGTACATTTTTTTATAAAAGAATTGACAACAAGTACATTAAGAAGTATATTAATTTTATTTAAAAAGTCTCTATGAAAATATATATTTTAAGGATATACTATTTTAACTAAATTATAATTTGTAACATTTATTTTCAGCGGCGGATAATGATTGCCATTTTGGTTGGCACAACCCGCACTCTAAGTAAAAACTTATGTTTAAATTCTTATTTAGGCCTCTTCTTATAAGTAAATTAATCCATTTTTAGTGATAATGTGGTAAACAAATAATGGATTAAAGTGATTTTATAGACTGTAATAATCAACAGTTAAAAAAGTTAGTATAATTAATAGTGGTGCGGGTTGTGCACACCAAAATGCAATGGCGGCTGGTGATGGACAATTAGGTTGGCACACCCGCACAATTGTTAAATATAATAAAATTTATTTCTTTGTTGATTATTTCAGTTTATAAAATCATTTTTACCCGTTATTTGTTGTACTATGTACCATATTATCACAAAAAATGGATAAATTACTTATAATGAGGGGCCTAAATAAAATTTTAAACATAAGTTTTTACTTATGGTGCGGGTGTGTCAAATTGGCAATCACCCGCTGCCACTGCCAAGTTAGCCATTACAAGCCGCCGCTGTTTATTTTCTTACCATTCTTCCTTTATCTTATGTCGGTAATTTAAGTTAAATTTAGATTAAAAAGAATATACAATAGAGTGGAACGAAAAACAGTTTTGTTTCAAATCGTTTTTGGACAGTCTTTAAAATATACCTCTGAATATACATAAACTCGTGTTAAAATCTAAACTCTTTAACTTTTTATCGTCAAGTTCCTCATTGACTCTAAAATTTGCTAAGTATCTTAATTTAATTGATTTTTTAGGTTAATAAAAAAATCTAAGAATACTTGTCTTACATAATTCTTAAAGCATAATACAGGGCCGGCTAAAGGTAACTTTTTAGTAAAGTAAACTCTAACTTTAGTGCCCCGTGGATATTTAAGACGGAAACATATTTTCATATTTTTTGCCCGAAATAAAATTAAAGAGCAAAAAACAGGTATTCACCTTTTACCATTACACAAGAATATACGAACACCATACTTAAACTTTCTTATCACCCTAATTTTGCGCTCCTAAAACGTGCCGCTGAAGCGGTCGCTTCAAGGCTTCAAGCTTGATCCGGCACTGGCATAATATGTTTATAATGATGTTAAAAAACTGTTTTAAAAAAATATTACTTAATTTGTATGTATGAAGGTTTCTTTAACCATTTAAAAAATGATCGCTTATCGCCAGTTTCCGATTAAATATAGCGCGTTGGTAATAATGGCATTTGGAAACGTTTATGACCGTACTGGTGAAACTTACGTTATTAGGGAATATTAGAATAGTGTTTTAAAACAATTTATCATAAACAATAAATTAAATGCAGATCAGAAGAGCTATAGTGCATCAACGCAAGGCTTGCTCAGTTAAAATTCAGATTCTAGTCGTATTCTTTGGTAGTTAAAAATATTACACCATTAATTGCAATATAGGTATAAAAAGGTATTAGGAAAAAACATATAACTTTTCTGGGTTAAATAAAAAAATTACATTTATCTAGTTTGCCATATATTAATATCATGTTTCTTTCAGAAAAAAATCAGTTTTATCCAGGAAAAAAACGGTCTCTGGTGTAATTGGTAAATAAAGTTTATCTGATACAGTAATATGTTTTTTAATACGTTTTTTCAAGCCTTTATCGCAACTAATGGTACAATATTTTTAACCATCATAAATACTTTTAGAATCTGCATTTAGCTGATACAGTCGTGCAAGACTTTTATTGATACACTTGAGCTCTTCAGATCTGAATTTAATTTATTGTTTATGATAAATTGTTTTAAAACACAATTCTACTTTCCTCTAATAACGTAGGTTTCACCAGTACGGTAATAAACGTTTCCAAATGCCATTATTACCAACGCGCTATTTGATCGGAAATTGGCTATAGGCGGGCAGTTTTTAAATGGTTAAAGAAACCTTCCGCATATAAATAAGTATTTTTAGATTTTTTAGTTCACTTAAAAATCAATTAAATTAAGATATTTAGAAAATTTTAGAGCCAATGAGGAACCTAAAGATAAAAAGTTAAAGAGTTCAGATTTTTAACACAAGTTTTCATACACCCAGAGGCACATTTTGAAGAATGTCCGAAAACGATTCGAAAAAAAAAATGTATTTCGTTCTACCCTAATATACAATGTGTTTACAGATGGACTTAACTATATCTGTACTCCTTTCCTAATATTTGAAAAAGTTATTTTTAAAAATATATGCTTTGTCTAAAACGCCAAAAGGAATAATAGAAATCGCCGTAGGATTTACAGGGTGGTTTAAAATCGCAAAAACATTACTTTGAAAAATAAAAGAAAACAAAAATATGTTTTTAAAACTAGTCAATTAAAAAGCACAAAGAAGTCATCAAAGTGTACATTAATTTTTCCCATATGGTTTTTAGAAAAAATTGAGGTTGATGTTAAAAATTAAATAAATAAAAATAATCGCTTTAGAAAGAAAAAAATAAAATTCTTATTTTTAACGGATAAAATGTAAAAATAATAATATTTTTTTGTTAAATAAATCGTTACCCTTTGGGTTACTACTTACATACATTTTATCCTTACTTCTTATTGTATGCGTCTAATGAGTAAAACATAATATGTACGTTATGGGGCACTTTTAATTATACCATCTGTCATAATAAAAATGTTAAAATTCAACTTTTTTATTAAAATAAAATATACCCCATACCATTCCTAAAGAGTATAGCTTTCTGAGTATAAAATATTTTTTATGATCGGTTAAGTATTTTCGAAGATTAGTCCTTACAAATAAACAAACGAAGTTACAAACTTTACTTGTTTATAATATTAATATAGATAACAAATTTTAAAGGTAAAGTCAAGTCCATCCGTGCGGACACACTGTATATATAGAGATTTTTCAAAAACAAGCTTTATCAGAACTGAATAAACATTACATCGTGCAGTAAGGGATTATGCCAGACCATCTGCTTTTAGGTCGCTGAACGTGTTAACAAATTTGCCCTTTGGGCATTAGTACAAATTCCACTGGAACAAACTTCCTAAGCCCATAGAATTAAAGGGGATGTACCGTTGCAATAAAAACTTATAATTTAAAATTTATGAATTGTTCTTGAAGAAATGTAAACCTGTTTCTTCTTTAATCTCACTTTAAAGTAACATACATATTTTTAGTTTCACAGTTTTGTGATAATATTTTGTTGTTTTCTAGGAAAAAAAAATGTGTTTTCTGCCTGTAGGTTGCGAAAGGACCGAGTCCAGAGAAAACAAAAATTATTAAAGAACTGTTTGTTTAATAACATATAGACAATATGCTCTTAAGCCGTGCCCCCACTTGCTACTTAAAACTGTTATCAACAATGTTATCTAACTTGTTTTTAAAATTTTGTTAAAAAGCACCAAGTTATTTGTTACCGCAACAATATTGCGGCAACATGTTGCAATTGGCCCACATTAACTTTTTGGCATTAAATGCTGTATTTCTTTTATGCTCCAGAACCGCCCGGAACGACACCATAAGTATTCCTTTTACAATTTTTTGACATTTTTTCATGTTGTTGAACCGTTCTTGACATTATTGACAGTTCAGAGAACGATTCTACAAGATAAAATAATACACTAAAAATTGACAGTCGTAGTACAGTTTAAACCAGCGACGCGTATACTTCTAATAAAGATGGAATGGTTTAAGAATTCTACAATTCAATTAACAGATTTGTTTAAAGAAATATAAATGTGTGTGTGATGTTGCTTGTTGCCTTTTTGAGTATATAAATGAGGACATTTTGAAGCTGTCAACAAGTTATAGAAATATGTATCAGCAACAAGATTTTTTAACATGTTACTCAGTAAGAACACGGCTTTAGCCAAAATTTTGCAATGATGGTAAAAAACCATTTTTAATAATAGTTAAATACGTCATCGACCCGGAAAAATTAAAATTTTTAATTTTTTTATAGTTTTTGTAAATAATGTTTAAAGTTGATTAAAATTTATTCCACAATTTGCCAGTTTAAATAATTTATAAATTTTAAAATTGCAAGTGTTAATGTGCCACGTTAAATAAATATGTCAATAAAGAAAACAACAATAGAAAAGGGATGTCGTAGCTTGTATCTTTTGTGACGTAAGCACACTCCAACCACGTAATCGGTCTATGTGACGTTTAAAATAATTTCGTGGGCATTTTCCGGGAAAATTGAAAAAAAAAAGAATAAAATCTTTTCTATCTTCATCGAAAATTTGCTACCCTAGGAGTGCATGGCTAAGGGCTTATTAGTTAGAAGAAAGCCACGTCTTACCGTCTGTAAATAGGCAACTTATACTGGTTTTAAATTAATAGGTTGTTACATTTAAAAGATACAAAGTATATATACTTTTTCTTAAAAGAAAAATTAAAAATGTTAAAAAACTCCCACACAAAGCAGATATTTTCAAGAGAGAGGCGGCATATAGCGTGTCTACGTAAGTTGGCATTAAATGGGAAACTTGTTTAAAATTAATTTTACGAAAAAAACAGTTATTTTTTAGAAACAATTCTGCATGATTTAAAACCTAAAATGAATTCATCAGATTTAAAATTTTGTCAGTTATATACGAGGTTCGGACAAAAATGTAATTCTTGCTTAGGAGTAAAGTAAACTAGAATTTAGCTGAAAAGAAGCCAGATGCGTCATAGAAATAAAGACGGCAATCAACTATTTCTTTCTAATTGCGTCGTTTAAATAGTGTGCGCGCAACAAAAAAGGAAATAATTTGAAAGTGAGACAGAACTGCTGACCGCGTGGCTTCTTCTCTAATAAATCGCAGTCTACATGTATTTTTCGTACTATTAAAAATTGTTTTATAATTATAGTTAAAAATTACCTCAAAATATGCAATTGTATTTATTTGTTAAAAAGAAAAAAAAGTGTTTTCTTCTTTGTAATAATGGTGAAAATGTAGGTTAAATTTTATCATTTTAAACTTTATAGAACTCCTTTAAATTAACTTATTTAATTTACAGTACTTAAAACAATGATCAATGTACAATGCACTAATTTATTTTTTTTCGATTATCGCAGAAAATAAATCCAAAAATAAATGTTTTTTTGTAGTTTTGTATTTAATTTATAAGTCCTAACATTGTTTTGATATTGGCAATAATACAGATACTTTACTCTTGATCAAAAATTACATTTTTGGCCAAACCTGGTAGATAAATAATACAATTTGATATCTGATGGGTTGCATTTTAGGTTTTGGGCTGTGCAGAACTTTTTATAGGAGTAACTTTTTTTAACACCATCAAAAAGTGAATATTTTGATGAACAAAAAGTCCACCGACTTTTTTAGAAATGTCTATATTTTGACACGTAAATTTTCGATTAAAAATAAGGTTACTTTTTCAATATTAAGTCAAAATAATATCCAAAAAATTACAGTATATTCGAGACATTAAAAGGTAAGTTTTCACCAAATTTCATTTGTTTTTTTTGTAAAAGATAAAAATAAAAAACCAACGGCTTGGTTTCCCCTTCCCGACCTCAGATTGTGAGTAATTTAATTTTCCTTTAATTTCTGTTACATTTTCTACCTTTTAAAATAGGTTTTATCCTATCATATTTCTTTTTGGCTATCGACACTGGCCTTTAATAAATTTTATATATTTTGGTAATTTTGTATTAAAAGTTATATTTATGATATAATTTAATTTTGTTTTAGTACTGAAGACCTTACTGCTCCCGGAAATTGGGGAATAAAAGATCAGATTTTGGCACTTAAATGGGTGAAAGAAAACATAAAATATTTCGGTGGTGATCCTAACAGAGTTACTTTATTCGGTGAAAGTGCTGGTGCTGCGTCAGTATCATATTTATTACAGACTGATTTATCTTAAAAGTATAGTAATGCTACAGGATAAATTAAGTTACTACTTTTTATTATTTTTTATTAAAGAGTTTCCCATATGATGCCAACCTAAAAAAACACTGTATAATTAGTGAAGTTGATGAACGATAATTTAAATATGTTTGTTATTATTATAATATCAATTAAATCTACAGCGGCTGCTCAACAACTTTTGTTTGTCTTGCGCTTCATTATAATACGTCTTCTATTTTAAAACACTTTTCTAAACATAGTTAACCTCGAAATTTAATACCTTAACCTAAGCATAGCAAATGTCAAGGCTTTATCAAGGAATGGAAAACTTTTTAATTATTAACTTTACGAAAAAAGTGTCTCTTTATAAAAAGTCCTGCTTCATGAGAAAATACATTTCCCCAAAAAAAAATGTATGTTAGATGTACAGGGTGGCTTAAAACTTACTTGTTTCCAAATTAAAATAAGGGTTATTTCCTTATATACTAAGGTACCAAATTTTAAAAGGTGATTTCTTATGTCATTTTATGAAGAAAAGTTTTTATTAACATATGCCCGGAGTTGCTTTGTTTTTTGAGATACAGGGCATTAATTAGTTTTTTAAAGTATTTTTTTAGTATTTTCTATTCAAAGCCAGACACAAAAGCATGTACTACACTAAAAAGTTATATTTTTAGTTGTTTTATAGGAAAAAAATATAAAAACTGCATAAATAGCCAGTGGCGTACAGTGGGCACAACAGCCAATATTATTAAGAGAAAAAATTACGCCACTGGCTCTTTGTAGTTTTTATATTTTTTTTGCTTTAAAGCAACTAAAAATAAAGCTTTTAGTGTGGTACATTTTTTTTGTATCTGGCTTAGTGTTGGGATAAATTTAAAAAATACAGACTTTAAAAAAATAATTAACACCTTGTATCTCAGAAACGAAGCAACTCCGGACATATTTTTATAAAAACTTTTTTCATAAAATGACATAAGAAATCACTTTTAAAGTTTGGTACCGTAGTTAGAAATAACCCTTATTTTAATTTGAAAACAAGTTATTTTTAAGTCACCCTATACATCCAACCTTCAAATATTTTTGTGGAAATGTGTTTTCTCATCCAGCAGGACTTTTTATGAATAAACACAGTTTTTTGTGAAGTTAATATATATAAAAGATTTCCATTTCGTAAAAACTTTCGAAGACACGCTGTATATAGCAAATGCTATTGGCCTAAAGAGAAACACTAAGCAAAGGAAAATGTTATTTTAAAATTAAAAAAAAAGGTAGGTATTTTTTGATTTGCCATCCCAACAAGAAAATGTTTCAGATGCAAATCATTTTTTATGTTGTTTTCATATATTTAAATAAATTTTTCTGAATTTTTCATTTAAAATCAATTTTACAAAGTTGCACAATATACAGGGTGTTATTAAATGTTGTTAAGAAAATTAAGGGTCTAAATAAACATCAGAAAGTACAGAGAACTTACGTTATCGGGTTAGATTTCCATTAGGCTTTAAATGCTAAAAGTAAAACTATCAATTGTTTTTAAAATTGAATAAAAATTATTTTAAAATTGGAATAAGTAAAAAAAACGTTTTTTAAGCTTAATTTGCAATAGGTATGTATATAAAGTGTTTTTTTAGAAGTAGAATTTGTCTTTCATTTTTCTTAGCAGCATTTTGTAACATCCTGTATACCATTAATAAAGTGTATAAGGATATATCGAATTGAGCAAGTTCTTTATTTAATACAAATTTTCTTTTGTCAAATAAGTCAAAAATTGTCAATTTTTCTTTTTCCCCTTGTACCTATCCTTTATATTAAAAAAACATCATTTTTAATTATTCTAAAGGACTAAAAAGCCCATTTGGACCTGCCAAGTTAAATGTGCTCTTTATTTTAGGATTTTTGAATATTTTTTTTAGTTTGCATTTAATTATTACTTTAAATTAACTCAAATAATAGATACCCTAGGAAATAAACAATAGTATTTAATTGCTTTTTTAATTAACCACAGTAAAAATGATAAATTAAAATAGCCTAAAGAAATATAGCTATCTGTAGCAAATAATAAATTTTACCTAATCGAAATAAATGTATTTGAAAAATTGAGAAAGTTAGCACGGTAAAAGCTATCACCATTTAATTTTCCTCATTTAGGCTCGAGTTCGAAACGGCAGTCAAAACTAATGAAATATCTGCCTTTTCCTGAAATTTAAAGCTATTGATTTTTCATGGTTATTAGACACAAAGGAGAATACTTTTATTTCGATTGGAAATTCAATAAAAAAAAGAATTCCATTTTAGGATTGGCTAAAACAATAAGGCCTTGGCTACGATAACAAGCGAAAAGTATTATATCTCTGTACTGGTAGCAGGTACTGGCTACAATATTTTGTGGTAAACAGCGTCTTTAAACCAGTTTTTACCGAATCAGCGGAATAACATAACAAATAGGCAATGTGAGGAAAAGAGACAGTCTAACGTGAATACCGGCATGTAAACATTTTGTATTGGATGATTTACGTACATCCTTTGTTGTTACTTTACTGGACGATATACCTTCAGCTATTGTCTTTACAGTATACACCTAACTATAAATTTGTATAAACAGGGTGGCGAAACTTCCTGTATATTATATTACCGTTGCAAAGATATTTCAAAGTGGTTTAAGAAAATACCACATTTGATATATTTATCTGTTATGGAAATATGACCATATAAATTAAAAAAATAGTAGATATACGCATTAAGATTTGGAGGCTCATATTTCCGAAACTGTTAGAGGTAATCATTTTAAATTTGGTTAATTCTTAAAGGTCGTTAAAAAGCCTTTTTAATGGTTATTAAAATTTACAAGGTGTTTTATTTTTGAAATGACATTTTATTATCGCATTGCTGACGATGGCTATATTTCCGAGAGTATGAAAAATTAAATATATCAAGTTTTATTTTTTTTTACGACTTTTAAAGAGACCTTTTCATTGGTGATAAATATACAGGGTGTTCCATTTTAAAAACACAACTTTATGTTATAACTTTAAAATTAAAGTCAATGAAAAAAAATAGAGGTACGCCACTGAATTCTACGTAAAAATCCCTAAAATTTCTCTATTTACTATTTTTTTCTCTGCTCTCTTATCTACTGTAATTTGGTATATTATAGGACCAACACAAAATGTAACTTATTTCCCACGAGTATGACTTTTGCAGTACAAGCCGAATTCAATTTTTCCATGCGATTTGCATATTCTCTTGTAACAATAGAAACAATAAATTGATTGTTCTTGATTTGTCGCAGATTATACTACTGCGAATTTTTTATTGAATGTATATTATTTTGGCATTAGTAAATTTAAGGTATGTATTGGATATGTTTATATTCTTATGTACACCTATGACTCAAAATAGTGACATTGATTAAACCTTCATATTTAGAAAACAAGGTTGTTTAAAATATATAAATTATAGTAATTCTGCACATTTAAAGCACCTTATGACGGCCGTGGGTAATGGATGTGTGTAATTAGCAGGGGTTATATTATCTTTTTAAAAACTTTATTGATAATATATTAGTTCGGTCGTAAAAAAAGAAATTACTATTACAGGAAAAAATATCTATGAACTATGTCTCATTTACTGTATATTTTAATGATACTAAAAATGCAACAATAAAATAAAATAAACCTATGTTTTTAAAAAAGTTTAAAATAGGAGGGTAAAGAAAACATTTCATTTCCAATTCTATTTATTTTTAGGTACAATGACGTACAACTTTAAAAACCTAGAAATGTTATTAAATTATAAATTTAGCAAATTATACAACAGTTTATTATTTTTTATTATTCTTTTATACATTTTTTTTATATACCTACCGTATATTTATTATTATTTTAGAAACTGTATTTATTATAAGTAGGTACTGATTGAAATGTTCCACTTCTTCATTAGTAAATATAACTGCAAAGAAAATCTTAAAATCTATCTACCGATTGATATTCTTAAAAAATAATTGCTTTATTAAAAGCTAAAATCTTTAAAATAAACAAAAGTTTGGAGAATTTAATGTTTTTTTAAAAATATTTGGGTTATACTAAATATGAACTAGTTTAGTAAATATAATTTAAATAACACTTTACCATGTTATCTTTAGAAGAAAAAATACATACATACAGCTGATAAATTGTTTCATGATTTTAAAAATATGAGTTTGTGTAAGTGTTTAAAAATACAGCTATGACTAGCTAAATCAGGTTCCTTTGTATAGTATAGACCTTTAAAAAATACCATATTAAGTATATATAATTATTTTTGAAAATGTGGCCATCCAAATAGGGCAGTAAGGTAGTTAATAAAATAACCCTATTTTAAAGTAGAACTTTATTGTCTAAGGTGTTCATCTTATAGCTTTAAAATAATGTACTACAACACTACATATTTATTTATTTTTTTTAGATGCCTTAATTTTATTTTGTCATTTATATCTATTATTTTTTGCATACAATTTCTATTATGTTGTCTTACTTGTCTTTAAATTTTAATAAAAAAATACCGAAAAGTTAAAAGGGGGGCTTTGGAAAGCACTGTATAAAAAATAAGACAAATGGTTTCCACTATTAACTAGTTAAGAGAGGAACTCTTGCCTTACATTTTATTTACCACTAGCTTTGCCCGCGGCTTTTGACGCGTTTAATTTTATCTAACCATATTTATATTTAACCAGATCTAACCAAAACTAACCAGAATCAACCAAAACTAACCAAAACAATTTCTTTTCCCCTATACTAGCCAGCGTTAGCAATGTAAACGCAAAAAATGTGTTTATTTACGACTTTATATTAGAAATCTTGAAATTTTTAGTGGTCCTCTAAAATATTAAGCATGTTAGTATACATAGAAACTTTTCTTTTGAATCACTCTATCTATTAAAAGAAAAACGCATCAAAATTCGTTGAGTAGTTTTAAAAATCTAAGCATACATACAGTGTGTCTAAGTTTTCTACATATGGGAAACTTTTTATTATTAATTTTCTTATTATTAAAAAATTTTTCGTTGTAACCATAGTTACGTTTCATTGTTAATAAAGGTATAAAAACGAAGTTACGTGTTTTTATAGAAGGTTAAGTATCTTGATATACATAGTTGTATATTGTTATCAAATGCGTGTTGGCTAATTTTTGATTTATGAAATTCTGTGTTTTTAATGTATGATCTGTGTTCTTTTATGCGTTTGGCTAATGGTCTACAAGTTTCACCTATATAAAACTTATTGCATTCGCAAGGTATTTTATAAATGACATTTTTTGTATGTTTATTTAAGTTGTATGGTTTTGTTTTTGTTAATTGGGATCTGATAGTGTTTTGTGTTTTAAAGATTGTGCGAATATTAAATTTATGTCCTATTCGTTGAATTTTATTTGATGGTCCGAGAATGTATGGTAAATAGTATATTACATTACAAGTGTGGAAAATGACTAATTTCACACGAGTGGGAATATTGTATCACGAGGCGTTAGCCGAGTGCGACAAACCCACGAGTGTAAGAAAGTCATTTTCACACGAGTACTGTACACTATTTTTCCTACGACCACAAATTATTCACCAAAAAATAAATAAATTAAAGTTTGTCTGTTCAGAAAAAATAAAAAACAATTGAGAACTTTGCAGCACTAGGATAATATTTACTTTGCAACACTAGTGTGATATATTCTTTTCCTCACTGCTATATTATACTGTTTTGACAATATTTTTACATCGAAAATCACCTACCTAGAAGCATTATATAACTTTTATCATTTTGGAATTTAAAAGGCCCTCACTTAATAAAAATTGAATGGTTTTGTTAGGTAATAACGCTAATAGTTTAATACGGTTTTCTGCTATTATAAGTGTTTTTAAAAATTATCGATTCTTACATATTTTAGACACTCTTCTAAATAAAACGTAAGTGGTGCATATCCAAAATATTCCGTTTTTTAAAAAATATCTGTAAATAAACTTACGGGACCGGGGAGTGAAAAGGGGTGCTGGGTGGGGTAAAATTGGTAAAACGAGTTAATGAAACTGAACATCACATATAAAATTTAGGAAAAATAACAGTTTTTCCTCATATTTTTAAGAAAAAATATAAAAAATATGAAAAATGTAAATGCATAACCTAAAGTACTAAAAGTAAGGAAAAAACGACTACCAAACGTCAGTTACCATGCAAAATATGGAAAGCATTTGGCAACGTCGGAAGGGTCTGATTCTATTTATGAATGGATAAAAGAAAGTGGATTCATAAAGTGTGTATTAGCCTTAGGTTTAATTAGGGATTAAAAAAAGATTTAACTAGTTGTTTGAGTACACGAAGAAAGAGAGGAAGGAATTTGATCTATAAGCTTTTTTCTCTGGCGCTTTAGATCGAACGGTCAAGCGGCAAGGCTGCCTCTATAAAGTACGTGCTCAAAGGTAGAAGGGAGATTTTTAATTTGATCTACTTACCTGACAACACTGTGCCAGTCAGTGAAAGTTGTTTTTGTGGTTATGTCTATTTTTGTTTATGTTTTTATTTTTTCGTAAATTTTAATAAATATAAAATAAGATGATTTTCGCTAATTTGGGTTCTACCGTTTAAGGTAAATAAAAAGTTTTTTACTGTCACTACAATAAATATGTCACTTGCAAAACCAATAGCAGTTTTTAGAATGACATCATAATATGTATCACACCAGTGTTGTAAAGTACTTTGCAACACTAGTGCTGTAAAAGTACTTTGCAACACTAGTGTGATATAACGCATTTTCTATGCATGAAATCAGTGTGCTATTTGCTATTTTCACAAGTGGTCGTAGGAAAAATAAATTTGTAATAGGTTTATTTTAATTTTGTCTCATAACTGGAGTTTCAAATTCAAGGAAACAATTATTTATAAAATCAAGAGGATAATTATTTTGAATTAAAATATTTTTTAAATAATCTTTTTCAATATTTATATTTTGATTAGAACAAATGACTTTAATTCTATCAAATAGACTTTTTACAACTCCCTTTTTAACCATTATTGGCTGATTTGAGTTAAAATTTAAGTATCTATTTGTATGTGTAGGCTTTCTGTCGATTTTTGTTTCAAAATTGTTTAAATCTTTTTTATTAAAATGTCAGGAAATGGTAGTCGTGAGTGGTTTCCTTTTTCTAAAGTAAACTTAATTGTTGATTCTTGTGTATTAATGTGTGTTAAAAAATTGTATAAACAGTGTTCGTCATGTTGGTATATAGAAAAAATGTCATCTATATGTATCCACTAAACTAAAGGTTTATATTGATAATTTTTTACAAAAATTTGATTTAAAGTTTTCCATAAAAATAATACTTAATTAAGGTTCTTTTTTTTATATTTCTTATAAAAAGTTCTGCATGGTCTTAAACTTAAAAATTAATCATTAAAAATTTATTTTTTCCGGTAAGAAATAAAGAAAAAATTTAGTTTATGATTAAAAATATTTCAATTTTGTATGCGTCAAGGGTGAAATTTTAGGTTTATACATTAGTGCTTACTTTTTCAAAATGTAATATCTAAAGAAAGCTTAAGAACTGCCAAAACATTAAAAAGTCACAGAATCGTTTGTTATGGCATAAAAAATTAAAGAAAAAAATTATCTTGAAAATAAATAAGTTTGCACATTAAAGAGATATTTTTAATTGTAAACCTTTTTTATTTATAATAATTTTCGATATTTTCAAAAATGAGGGTACTTTCTTCTTGAACAAAATTCACATTTTATAAAAAAATTAATATCTAATGATTGCATTTTGAGTTTTAAACCATACAGAACTTTTTATAAGAAAAGCTTTTTCGTAAAGTTAATAATAAAAAAGCTTTCCATATGTAGAGAACTAGTAGCGGACATACTGTATAATATGTACATACATACGACATATAGACGCGTAAAGCGACTTTGCTTTATGCAATGTGGTGAAGATCTTCTCGACTGATGCGTTTCACCTGCCTCGTATGAGATTATCCAAGTAAAGGTCGGACCTTAAATAACCGCAATGAGCCCGTGGCTTTGCGTTTCCCTGGTGAAATGTAGAGGATACAGTGCAAAAATTTGTATTTATTCAAACTGCAGTAATATGAGTCAATTATACCACGCTTTAAATTGCACCTGATCATAAATTAAATCTTTAAAAATAAGAAAATACAGTTTAAGGGTTTGGCGACATATAACCACACCGAGTCCTGCACCGTGGCACGGCCGTGTCTCGGTTTTGAAATGTACCGTTTTAATCAAATGCCATAGACTTAATATAACCGCTTCGTGCCCGACCACATAACCTGCACCGCATTTTAACAAGTAAACAAACATTAGTTTATTTGATTTCTTAAAATATTAATAAAAAAAAACTAACAACAATGTATTCGTAAATTTTACACATATATTATTTACAAGATGTAACAATAAAATTAATTTTACACTTTTTAATACCTATTAAATCACTTTTTCTTCTGTTTGTTTACAACAACTAACCTTTAACCACAAAGTTTTATTTTTTAAACGTAATGTACTAAAATAAAAGTTGACGCCCGTAAAGTCATTGCTTGTTTCGGGAAACATCGACGCTATCCGTTTTACGTATGCTTTCATTTGCTAAGCATGGTTCAGACCTTATGAGACACGATCGTGTTATGGTGCGGGTCTTGTGGGACATCGGTGCGGTTATGTGTTGCCAGACTTTTACCTATACTACACTTAAAGTTTGGATAAAAACAGAGATAAGTTGAAAAATCTGTTTTATTTAAACAAAGAGATATACATACATAAACCAATATTTTGAAGGGCATGAAAAGTGCTTTTGAATTTTTCCGAATTAATTTGCCCCATTTTCCTCTATCACCGTGAAATCGGGCTCGATGCAGTTATGTGTGGTCCGACCTTAACTGTACTGGGTCTATGGTGATAACACAAAAATCAAAAAACATTTAATGCGTCAACTTTTGTTTTACTAAGTTCTACCGTAAGAAAAAGTAAAATAATTTTTCGACATAAAGTTATAACAAAGTATACAAAGGGGCGGCGTGGGTTGGATTAAATTCATTTAAAATAAAAAACAAAAACACCCAATTGCGTTAATTTTCGGCTGCGTGTTTTTTAAGTAAAATCGTGTGTACAGGGTGACCCATAAATGAGCAGCGAGCATAAACTTTTTTTTAATGTAAAATATTTTTTGTTGCATTTTTCAATTATGTATTTAATTTTAACTATTCTATATGTGCTTTATTTTTTACCTAAAGTCAAAAAGTATTGAGAATAAAACTATCAATTTTATTTAAAAAATATAAAGTCCACTAAATTTTAAAACCACATTTTAGATTTACATTTGGCATAAGTTTGTTCTGACTAGTATTAATTATTATAAATATTATTCTACCCATTTTTAGTTCTGTTTTTAAAAAACTAAATGGTTTGTTAGGATAATTTTAATAATTTGCCTTCTGGTTTTCAATAGGTATTATTAAAATTCTTTTCTGCTGTTTGTTAATTACTAAACTATTAAAATGTGCTTATATGTCACCGGCAAAGTTCGTTGGGCAGTCAATCCTAGGTTTGCCGGCCCGCTTCGGGTAAAATCCGAAATTGTACTGGTTATTTATATAAATGTGGCCTTGACCTAATTTTTTTAGGCAACCCTATAGCAGTATATTTGTTTAAATACTATCTTTATTATAAAACAGTTTTTATCCGGTAAACAGATGGGTGAAGGTCGCCTCCTATTCGGATCTCGTACTATTATTAACTACGAAAATTTACTGTTCTGTATTTAAATCTACCGTTTTTTTAATGTGATTTCTATCCTACGAAATACTCTCAACACCCAAGCTTTTTAAATTAAATTTTAATTTTTATCTACCCATTTACATATATTCAAATATAAGAATCAGTGTCTTAAAATGCAAATACCTCATTCTAATACTAAAAATGGGTAGGAATGTTTAAGAAAATTTATGTTCGTTCAGGGCGGTAAAACTGTATTCTCATTTTCATGATTTATGGCGATATATATTTATTTTAAGTGAAGTATCGCAAGATAAATTAGATTCTATTTCGTTTTCGCAGTAAAATTTAAACACAGGCACATAAATTATATGCTTATTAGTTAGAAATATGTTAGGCATTTAGAACTAATAGGTACTCGCTTTATGAAAATTGTTTTATTATACAGGATGTCCACTAATTAATGGTTCATAGAAAACCCACAGATTTCTTATGTTAAAATATTTAGATTTACTCAAACTAACCTATATCCTAAATTCAGTGCCGTATCAAGAGTGAAGCCGTAAAATTACCGCTATAACGCAGATCGGGAAAGGCGCTTTAAGGTAAAAAGAACAGCAACTTTACATTATTGAGAAGTGGCTTTAAACTTAATTTTGTTATATAAAAACTTTCATAAATATTTGTAACAGGTTTTTTTCTGTTTAATTAATAAACTTTAAAAAAAAAACTGAAATGAGTTGTATAATCATTTTTTTTAATAAAAATATTCTTGAAACTTAATTTTGTTACTTAAAAAACTTTTTTATGTCTGTTACAGATTATTTGTTGTTTAATTATTATATTTCTTTTAATTAAAAAAAAAAAAAACTTTTTGAGTTTTTCTCATTATTTTATTTAAAAAAAAACTTTTTGTGTTTTCGTCGTTATTTTATTTGCAAAACTCTCTTTTTACAAAAAACATATTTTTAATTATAAGAGATTCAAATTTACGATCACCATTACTTATTATAATTAATATATTGTATTGGTTAAAAATTAAAAAAATTAAAAATATTTTTTACATAAAAGCTACAATATTTTTTGTTGCACCTGAAAAGTAAATCAAATAGCAAAGAGGAAGGTTTCCAAATAACGGCCTTATATATTTATATACAAGATGCTAATATCTTATTAATTATAAAATGCATAAGAAATACACCTCTTTAATTTTTTTTCTCGATTTTCCCAGGCATAAGTTTCTGATCTGGTTCCAATAGACCAACTCGAAAGTTTACTGTGTTAATGGAGTAATTGATGAACGTAGGTACAATTAAAAAATATATACAGAGTGTTCCTTTTAGGTTGTAACAGCGGGGTATCTCAGTTATTATTAACTTTTTTGTAAAACAAAAGTTGCCAAATACAAAGCCATAACAGCCAATTTAGTTTTTGAGCTACAGGGCGATTTTGAAAATTTTGCATTTCCGTGTACCCTTTGTATCTCAATTGACTAAAAATTTATCAAAAAGGTAAAAACTGATTTTAATAAAGCTTTTTGTCTAATGCAGTAAGGTAGTCAGAATGTTTCCAAATATTCTGGTTTTGAGAATATTGACCAATGATGACTGTTTTTAAATAGAACGCCCTATATGTTTTCCAAAATATAAATTTGCATTTTTACAAGCTTTTTAAAATGTATAACACTGTGGGTTTATTTTTACAAACAACAACAAAATTTTTAATATTTATAATTAACATTCAAATTTTTTGCAGTTGGCCATGCATATAAATTAGTTGACAGTTTTTTTATTAACTTTATTATTATAGTGGTGCTTACGATACGAACTTCAGAAATAAATTTTTAATTTTATTTAATTATGTTTTTACCTTTGTTACATATTTTTTTTATCTTTATGACATCTCACGAAGGCTTATGTCTAAATACCAGTGTACCGTGAGTGCCGGGTTACTGGATGTTTAACCTATTGTTGTCGTGTTCCGTCAACGTTATTCAGCACTGAAACATGCAGTTTTTGCATTTTACAGCACCTTTTAGACAACGCGGTAGTGCCACCACGGACGTTATTTTTAAATAACTACCACTTAGAAATGGCAGAATACTACACAGTGGTTTGCCATTGCCAACTGTGAGGTGACGAGCAATGAAAAATCCGATGTCTGACTCCGAGATTCGAACCCGGATCGCTGCGATGAGAGGCTGACAGGTTAGCACCTGCACCACTGTTCGCCACAAATTTCTGGGTATTTAGTACTTACACGAGCAACATTTATAATTTGTAATTAGTTTTAATTAAATAATTGAGTTTCCACATTGCAAATACATATTTTTTGAAACGCCTCTGAATTTTTCAAAAACAACATAACATTTCTAAAGCCAAAATTTAAACAAAACAAACAGGAAGCAATATTCGACCGAACAACGGGTTAAAATTATACAAGCCTATTATAAAAACGGTCAATCAAGGAACAATTTTCATGCTTTACGTGAATTTTTGGGGCACAAAATTGGCCTTGTGGGATTGGAAAATCCAAGACAGATTCTTAAAGTGAAAATGCATTTCCAAAAGATGACAATTTATTGGTGCGTTCTGGCCCAGAGGAGTGAATTCAATGTCAATTTTTTTTCGAGGATCATGCGGAGAACGCTGTTATGGTTAATGCCGTTCGCTATCGGAACATGACAGCACGGAGTGGTTAAAAATTTCTGGAAACCAATTACGTTCTGCCACATAAGCCACGAAGATTATTTACTTGATAACATCTTTTATCCCTAATTGTAATAAACTACTCTCAATGGGAAAATAAATACTTTTTCATAATTTCAATTTTTATTTCTTAACTTTCGATGTGGAAACTCAATTTGAATCACCCTCTATTTGTTTTTTTAATTCAGACAAACGTAAACAGAAAAAAATACTAATTTGTGTCAAGTCAAGAATAATGGGTAGGTGAATATACTAAATAAATTAAGAAAGTTATACAAGTCATGACGTAATCTTATAAAACTGGTAATTGATTTGTTTTGCATGGCCTACTGCAAAATTTTGGATATGAAATATGAAAATTGGGAATTTTATTGTTGTTTATAAATATAAACCTATAGTGTTTTATATTTTTAAAAAGCTTGTAAAAAGCACATGGATTTATATTTTAACAAATATACTGGATGTTCCATTTAAAAGACCCAACATTTGTCATTATTTTAGAAACTATAATATTTGAAAAAACTAAATTATATATAAGAATCAGTTTTTACCTTTTTGATACGTTATCAGCCTACTCAAGTACAAGGGGTACCTGAAAATGCATCATTTTTGAAATCACCTTGTAGCTCACAAACTAAAGAGGCTAAACGGCTTTTATGGCATCTTTCATTTTCCAAAAAATTAGCTCAAGTTTGCGAAAACCGCAAGATTTTATCTGTGATATTAACTGAGATACCCCGCTGTTGCAACCAAAATTGGACAGCCTTTACAGTGAAAAATACAACTTCTTTTATTTTATGAAGGCGGATAAAAATGTTCTTATACTGGTTTAAACATATTTTAGCTTTATTTTACATTTTTCCTTTTTTCTTACTTTATTTAAAAATCTAAATCTTATAGTAATGTATTTAAAGATCTTAACATATTAGGCTGTCCATACATTTTAAACCACTTTATTTCCTCAATATAATAACTTACGTTAAATCGCCTAATATCTTTTGCAAGACCGATAACCAAGCAATCAATTTTGATAGAGAGCACCATTAGGTATATAGTAGCAAGTTTGCCAATCATTTATTACCTTAAAGCCCAATTTTTCTTCATCTTACTTTGAATTATAAATAGCTTTTATTAGGATTTTAGAATGATATAATCATTTGGTTAGGATTAGAGATTAGAATATGTTTTAATAAATTTTTAATATCATTGTCCATTGTTTTCTTGTCACTTGAAAAATATTTAAAGTTGGTTTTTAGATTTGTATTTTAAATTAAATATATTTTGTTTATCTTACGTAATGGCTTTTATAATTTTTATATTTGACGACCAATGTTTTTTAAAAGTATTTTTTGTTCTGTGGCCTTTTTAATTATTGGATAATTCAGGACATCATAACATGCATGACTGGGGCTGTCGCACAGTATAAGTACGTTTTTTTACATTTCTCTGAATATAGAAATTAGGCACAGAAATATTTTTACGTGAGTAGGCCAACATACTACACTACAGCTGTACATGTTGCAATAACTTGAATATAAAACTAATCTGTTAAGAAATTAGAGGCGAATTTTTTATTGTCAACGGTTTAAAAGACGTTTTAAAGCATATTTAAAAATGACGTCGTTAAAAATGTAGTAAAAAACCGATGGTTCTAAACCTATGTATCAGCTGATAATTTTTAACCTCACTTTTCCTGTTTATTGACCCAGCTCGCGAGTTACTGCATTTTTTCGATATTTAATTATTTTTCCTCCATTTATTTTATGAATAATCTTCTTTCGTATTTGTAACATCCCAACTACAACAGCCGCCAAATTACTTAATATCTGTCTTTTTTAGGGGATCTCACTTCTTTGTAGCGTTCTCCGACCTGTTTTCAAAAACGGTTAAACATGCGACGTTGATGACGTCATCATTTACCGAAAAAATTTAATGATTTTGAATCGTTGACAACCGTTGACAATAAAAAATTCAGCTTTGGACTCGATAAAACCAACAACAAAATATTATGCATTGTGGAGATTCATGGCACATTTGGCAAAGTGAAAGTTATTCAGTTTTAAGCTTGGTAAAAAAATCTTACTGCTTGTAATTTCTTTGCCCTGCAAGGTTGTATCTGTCGAACACTGTCCGATCTGGAAATGCAGATGTTCACACTTGCCAAAGGTTTTTCTTTTTTCTGCTTATTTAACTCACCAACAAACTTGTTCAAAAGCGGTATGCGAACTATTTTGTTCTCTCATTAGTACGGTGTAGGTAATAAAAAAATCCAAAAACTTCCTTTAAAAGTGGTAGTGTTAAATAAACGTAGTGTTCAACAGATGCAAACTTCCAGTGTAAATTTTTTTAACTTGACTTTTTTAGCAATAAAATAGAATTATACATGGTTTTCCTTAAAGGTGCAGAAAAAAGGTTGCCACAAATTTCTAAGGCTAAAATATGACGCCAACTGACTTTAGTCCAAAAGTTGATGATATCAGAGATACAGGGTGTTAAAAATTTCTTCTGGTTTTAGTTTTTAATAAATACTTGTTTTAGTTATGGTTGTATTTTTAAAATTTTTAGATAAAGAGGGTTTTAGGGCAACAGAAATAATAAAATTTGCCATCAATTTTATTGTATAAAGTCTAGATGGCGCCAGCTGCAGCGTCTTGCATAAATTACAAAAAAAACTTTTTATGCCACCCTACATACAGGGTTTTTAGATAAACTTTTTATTTAATATATTTTACATTACTGGTAAAAGTTAATTCAAGCAGATATCTGGATTTAAAAAACTAATTTTCTGTATGGCCAGGTCTAAGCTATACAGTAGAATTAAATGCTTATCTCCTTATCCCTAGGTAAGTTTAGGAACAATAGTTTTAATAAACCTATGTCACAAATATGTCCTAACTTTGAAGATACAGTGAAAAAAATAAACTTTACGAACTTGTACGTCGGCAAGTACGGGGCTGCACGGATGCCAATGCACCCAAATATAATTTTTATTTTATTTTCGCTGTTTAAAAATGCTTTAGGGTAAGAACAAGTTTTTGCTTTCCAGTTTTTTATTTGGTAAAAAAATGAGTAAGTAGATGTTTTAAGGGTGGTGACCTTTTCTTTTTAACACTGTGGCACCCATATAAAACATGAAAACCCGCCGCTTCTGCAAGTAGACGTAAAAATATTTGAAAATACTACACTGTAATTTAAATGGGTCCCAGAAATTAAAAAGTGTTAAACTATACAGTGTTTTTTAAAAATTCAAAATAAAACACATTTTTGGTTTAGGCCGAAGTTACCGAAAAGTAATAATGAACTGGACTTTATGATTAAAACCCTTTTACAACCTTTTTAAAGGGTTCCTTTTGCCAAGCCTTTCACAACATTTTATACCGGTTTACAGGGTGATTCAAAAAATCGATCACAAAACTACCGCCAGAGGGCACTTTACCTAAAACTTAAAATTTATTTACATCATAACTTTTTATTTTGACAGATATCGCAAAGCTGGGGGCGCCATTTTATAGACAATCAAAAACCTAAAAAATAAGTCACTCTTTATTAAAGTCGATAAACCTCACCGTTAAAAAATTAAAAAAAAAATTTTTTTTAAATTTAACTCACCGTAGTTAAAAAACTAAGACGTTTAGGACATATGCTTATATAAAGTTTTTTTCTTATTTTCTGTTGTAGAAATACCCCGTAAAGTTTGTCGGTTGAGTTACTGGACACCCTGTATGTATGTAGGTAATTTGATTGAAATTGATGAAAACTTTGATGTCTATTGGTGCCTAAATGGTAAGGTTTATCAACTTTAATAAAGAGTACCCTGTTTTTTAGGTTTTTGATTGTCTATAAATATTGTTATGATGTAAATAATTTTTAAGTTTTAGGTAAAGTGCCCTCTGGCGGTATTTAAAAAATACTTTTATCTTAAAATTTTAGAATCTGCAAAGCTTGATTTGTGTGTCAAATATCAACTGGATTGGTTAAAAAATAAATGCAATATGGCGAAAAAACCAAAATAAAATTTGAACTTGAACGGCTTGTAACTCGAAAACCAATGACATTTTGAAAAAAATGTATATAAAGCTCTACCCTTATTTTGTCAAGTAGAATCACCCCTTAAGTTTCGTGATCAATTTTTGAATCACCCTGTATATAGAAACGGCGCTTTAACCCAGCCTGTCAAAGTCAGATGTTTCGGGTATCGGACTGGGCAAACGACTCATTTTTATTATCAGACAAGTTTATCACAATATTTGATATGTATTTTTTTACACTATGCCAAAAATCGTAAGAATAATAGTCACAAAACCTGCCTAGTCCAATACCTGAAAAATGTGTTTGAGTGTTATGGTTTCATGACTGTAACCCCTAATATTTCTGGTAGACTCGTTAAAAGAATCTCCCCTTTAAAACATTAAAAGGGTTTTTATCCAGTTGATACTGGCTCAGACACTATTTATTTTTCCATTTCCTCTACCAGGATCAAGCCTTATTTTGATTCGTGGACACCCAGTATAAAAATTACCTTAGTTCTACTATATTTAATATACACAATTTTTTATTATAAATAAATATACCCATAATAAATATAATATTGCTGAAACATCAAGTAACTTGAAAGTCCATAAATTTTAAACCACTTTATTTCCTCAATATAATAACTCATGATAAATCGTTAATATCTCTTAGGAGCTCTAGTTATCGAGCAATCAATTTTGATAGAGGGCACCATTAGGTATATAGTAACAAGTTTCCCACTCATTTATTATCTTAAAGCCAATTTCCAATTTTTCTTCATCTCAGTTTGGGTTATAAATTACTTGGATTAAGATTTTGGATTAAAAGGACCACCCGATTTAGATGTGCTTTGTCATGTTTTAATATAAATGTATAGTGTTGCGTTTTTATTTAAAGTATAAGTTTTTCTAAAGTTTATATTTATGTTCCTTTATTTACAACCAACCATGCAGGTAATGTTAAAATATCCGTCTTTTCAGAAGTTTGAAAGTGTCACTATTCTTAACATTACTTTCGGGCCACAGGAGGAACACATGGGAGGAAAGTTAATTTTTCTCTCATGGGCTGAAGTAAAACGACCCTAGCAACAGTCGCAAAAATTTAAAAGTTTGCCAACTTGACATCTTGTCTAACCTGTTATGCTGCCGCCACACACTGGGCGAACTTGTAGCCAAATTATTTGTCGAAACATTTGACAAACTATTTGTAAATAATGTATGAACTGTCAGTTAATTCAAAACTTGAGAGGTTTTTCGTAATATCTAAAAAATACGATATACAGGTTAGAAATAAGACTTGTATAGGAAAATTTGGAATTTTTAGGGCCCTATACACAATTTTACTCGAAACTATGCCCGATTAAAATAAAAAATCTCGCTAAATAACGCTGAAAGCGACGGATTTTGTATGGAAATGAGTGTGTTACAAGTTGGGCCAATTAAAGCGAATGCAGACGAACTACCCGTCCAGATAATGGTTGTTTGCAAAAGTTCGTCGTTGTTGGGCCAATGTCTGGCGGCGGCATTAGACATCTCTGTGACACCTTTACACGCGATAAATATCTGGTGGCGTAATTATTTAACAAATTAAAAATCATTTTGGATTGACACATTTTTGATTAAAACATAAATTAAAAAAAAATTCAAAATAAACGGTTATAAATAAGATGATGTACAAACCTAAATGAAAAGTTTCTATTACTGTCTCGAGAAATGGTTCATTTTTGGCGCGCCTTGGTAAACCATTCTGTTCTCTCGACAGTAATGAAACACTTTTAACCTCTGTACCAGTGGCGGCTCGTGCATTGGAGAACAGGGGAGGCTAAAGTCCTACAGACTATAAACACAGAAAAGCCTGCTTATTTTTGGGGTCCCGCACCTATTTAATTTAGGGTTAAATTTATGGAAAGGCTAAGCCTTTCTTGCCTCCTCTGACAGACCGACAGTGCTCTGTACGTATTGTATTGTTTCACAGTGTGCTTTCTAAAAATATGTTTAGAGATTTTAGTAACTTTTATTTAAGTCCTTTAGTAGTTTTACCTTTTAAAAGGAAAAATAGTTTTTGGCCATTTTAGCTAAAGAATTTTGGTATTTTATTATATTTTAAATACATATTTTAACATAAACTAAAAATAAATTTATATTAAAAATAACATAATTTTTTCAAAACTTTTTGATTATTTAAAATATTTCAAAATAAAATGTATCTATTTATTTGTCTTGTTATCTGCTATGCATAAAAAGAGAAGTAAGAAAAATAAGTTGGAAAGTAACATTATCTTGTGTGACATGGTGTAGGACCATTTTAATAAAATATTACCAGACAATGTACAAGATGTCCCAACTCTATTTATACTTAAAATAATCTCGCCCCTGTACAAAATAAAAAGAAATATTTAAGAAATGTTTGTTAAAAAACAGTAGTTTCTTAAGAGTATTGTTAAATATATTGTTAAATATACAAGGTGTCTCAGAAAGAACGTTTTTATTACCAAGTAAGTTTTTTTTAAACAAAATGCGTCAAAATATTTTGAGTCTTAAAAGATTCTACATCACAAATATGTAATTCACTATATTTCAATTAGTGATGGTTTTGTAGTTAAGTAGGTAAATATATACCTAAAGAAACTAAATACCTTATCTTTATTAGTATGTTTTACATTTTGAAAGGGTTATCAATTAGATTTATTGTAATATCCATCACTTTAGCTGCAGAAAAAAATAAGAAACAAAAAGGCATTTTTTCTTTACATTTTAGCGGTAAAAAGTATAATAGGGTTAGTAAAAAGTACTGCAACCTATTAATATCTTTAAAACCGTTAAAGCTACATGGCATCGAGCATAAACAATTTAATAGTAATATAGACACTGTTGCCAGATTTCCCAGTTTTGTGCTATACGTACCTTTTTCGGTTTTTTTTTCAATGGAATACCCCATTTATATATATCTTATTACAATAAATTTCACACGACACATTTGATGGGTCTACAAATTTTTAGAATTTTATTTTTACTAGGCAACACCACATTTTGAGCAAAAGGTTTAGATGCGCTAAAATATTTCTAAAACCACTTAAGCTGGGCTTACAAATTTTGAAATATAACGGTTTCTCGGCAAGTAGAATGAAACAGTGATATTGTTATTGTTGCAAGATTTTTCAGTTTTGCGTTGCACGTACTATTTTTGGTATTTTAAAAACAATGTCTCGTTTATTTCATTTGCGATAAAATGAGCGAATCAATAAAAAATTTGTTTTTAAAACACCTTGTATAATAACCAGTACTGTTAAGAATGTAAGTATTCTTAAACAGATATATTTTATTTTTACTTTTTATTGTATCTAGTACAGCGGCGAAAGTATTTCGTTTATAAATAGAGGTTGAAAAATGACTAGAGGTATGGCAATTTTTTATAACACATTTTATTTTGTAATAACTTTATAGCTAGTTTACCGAAAACTGGGCTAGTGTAAAATTAATAGAAATTAGTTTTTACAATTTAAATTTCTGGTACATATATGCTCCAGAAATAATAAAGTTAATAATGGATTTTTTTGTTTTTTTACAAATTGTTTTATTGTATAAAATATTTGTGACGTTAAATATTAGTGTGTAAAAAAAGTCAAGGAAAAAAATAAATAAAAGCCAAGAGGTTTAAAGCACAAACCGCACGTGTTAAAATATTTTATTGATCATGTATTCACACACCCTTAAAACATACCCTATATTTTGCATTTCATACTTGTTTAGTATTTTAATCTCGTAAAATAAAGCTATTAAAACATACCTTACTTGTTTAAGAGGAATAAGATCACAAAATAATTTTAACGTGTCTTATATCCATAATGCATGACTGTTTAAATAATTTACCCTTTATATTTTGTGCGTTGAATTCAAGTGCGTTAGTAAAAATTTCTTAATAATTTGTCTTAGTTTACTTTTTCTAATTTAAGAGAGTAAGAAAAAAAATTTACGATTTTTTTAAACCTACATAACTAACATACTTATAAGTGTCCTCTATACATGGACATTTTTTAATAGGCCTTGCAGCACTAAATTTCGAAATATATCATTTTTTAAATTTGCATATTTAACATGCAAGTCCTATCCTCCGCTGGTTATATTAAATATCATTTAAACTTTTCTTATGATTCTTACCAGAAACTGAGAATTATTAATCGAGGATATAAAAATTGTTCTTCATAAAAAAGAAGCACGAACAACCGTACTCGTTTTATTATAAACAATTTTTAAAGTTAGGTACTGCCTGCGGTTTTACACTTTTCTGTCCTAAACTAATGGTAGGGGAGCCCACGAGGGGATTTAATGATTTACTACATCGCGGCGTATTAATATGCAGAAGGATACCTTGTAACCGGTTGAGGGAGAAGATGTCAAATGTAAAATGTCAATTTTTTTCTTTTTAACTTGGGTTGTAACTATCTATCTATCTATCTATCTATCTATCTATGTAACGGAATCTTTGAGCCTAATTTTTACCAACTTCCAGCTATTCGATTTCTTTGAAACTTTGCACACGTATTAAGGACCCATGACAATGCAATAATCTGCAAACAGTATCCCGTTATCCTGGTTAGGATCGCCAGGATAAAAAAATTCCTTTATATTATAAAAACAACACCTGTGTTGCCATCTTTTGGCAACATCCCAAACTTTTCTCAGGAACTTTAGCTACTCTTGAGAAAATGGCGAAGGAATTTTTTAGTGAATAAACTGGAGCATTTTTACATACATACATACATACATACATGCATATCGAACTAAAAATGAAAAATAAATAATAGTTTAAAAAACTAAAAAACACGCTTTTATATGCAACCGAACTAAAAATTAGAAAATGCGTGGGGTGCATTTTACTATTTTTTCATAACTTTTCCCTCATAGATATTGGCAAATATAATAATTATAACATTTAATATATTAAGCACCCCACGCTTTTTACTCTGAAGTGACAATATTTTTTTAATGAAAAGTTATTTTCTAATTTTTAGTTCGGTTGCATATAAAAGCGTGTTTTTTAGTTTTTTAAACTATTATTTATTATAATATGTTAGTGTAGTACTTTAAGAACACGTCCCTAAAATTTTAGAGCATATTATTCAGTGTTTCCTATATTACAGAGTCGGTGAGTCACTATAATCAATGAATTCTTATGTACCAATTAAGACTTTCAACGCGTTTTTCTCAAAACTTTATTTTGAAATTGGCGGGCACGATAACTTAATAAATTAGATGCCGATCTTTTTAAAATTTTGCACATATATTTTTAACAACAGTACTTTTTGTGTTAACCCCCAAAATCCGTAATTATATTTTTTTAAATATTTCTTTTAAAGCAATAACGATGGAAAAATTGAGCCAATAAGTCATTTTATTTTTTTCAAGCATTGTATTTTTTGGTTTTATTTATATTATTAACTTTTTTTTAAGTTCACCGACAAATAATGATATTAATGAATACAAAAACAAATTAGTTTTTGATTTTCAAATTACTAGAACTGATGCTAGAGTGCCCACCAATTAAGAAGTCTTTCTCCGGCCTTTTTAAAAAAAAGTGTCTGAGTAAACTACATGCAAATTTTTAAAAATATAAAATGACTTTTATTTAAAAAAAATAAATAAATAAAAATCAATTAAAATTTAAGCATTTACAGGTATCTCTTTCCTCAAGTACCTGCTTTAAATATGAACCCCGTATACAGGACCGATCATCAAAAACAAAAATATATCCATTAGAAATTGTCGTGCTCTTCAGATTAAGATAGGGTATGTTAATTACAGTGTATATTCCACTAATCTGACAATATGAGAGTGACGTAAAGGAAACATAGGGCTACAAAGAAAGACGCCAGTTTAACATTTTCAAGCGGGGGTATTTTTTTTATTTTAAAGAAAATAATTTAAGATTAACGAAAAATTTATAATCCTATACGACCCAAACAAGCCGAAATATTAATAGTATTTTTTGACATATTTAAAAGCCTGTAGCCACTTCCCTCACCGATGGAAAAGTATGCATTATATAACTTTTTTATTCTTATTATTTAAGCTTTGCAACCTAATAGCTGACGCACGAGTACATCCCCATTTAGCTTTGTGGGCTCCCGTACTATAATGAGTGAAGGATGATAAATCAATTTTTTGCTAAATTTTTTCACAAAATTATTTAATTTATATTAGGAACTTCACCCTCTGTCGATTCTTCAATATTTTTAATCTTGGGTTTTTTAGCATTAGACATACTTTTTACAGCTATATTAATTTTATAACTTACTCTTTTTCGAAGAAACCTGCCATTCTTTAATCGCAGAGTCATTATTTATAAATTGTGTCGACGCCTCTAGAGACTTTAATTGTCGCACTACTCCTTGAGAACTTCCTTATATAGGAGAATGAAAAAAACTAAGTATTAGTTTCTTTTATTTTTTACTAATTTTTAATTTAAAGTATGATATTTTTATTATTTAAACATACTATAAAAGATTATTGGTTTACCTGTTCCTAAAATTTGTACCTCTAGTTAAGGATTAGTAACTTACTGCTGTAATATAATCTTGGCCAACACCATCATTTTTTTTTTTTTTTTAAAAAGAGGTCTGTTGAAGCCCAGTAATAGACTTTTATATAATAGAAAACTTTGTTCTTACCACTTTTCAACGAAGTTTATCCATACCTAGAATATAAACAAAAACTTTAGATAAAACAACGGCTTAACTATTTGATAGTTCTAAAAAAATCATTATTATATACAGTGTGTCCAAATATCCTAAAAATGCTCATTTTCAGAGGGTTTTAATCCAAATTGGACAAAATTTGGTACTCCAAGGTAAAACCATACTATGAAGTCTGTGTTGATATCGACAATGTTGCCAGATTTTCAGGTTCTCAGAAATCAATTTAAAGTTTTAAAATTTAAATAAAGTACTTATTTTTTAAATTTATTATGGAATTCAAGCTGTGTGCAGCAAGTGTTAATAACAGAACAGAAGTTTAATTTAGTAAAAATATTAAATATAAACTGCGAAGGTATTACTTACAGTATATGCCTTGCAAATTTTAAACTGGTGCCTCGTCAGTTTGACATAATTTAAGTGTAATTTAATCTAAGCTTTTGAATATAAAAATGTTAAATAAAAATAAACATTTAGTGTGGAAGATTTCTCTTTATAATCTTGTATGTCTTTTACATTTTGTTAATATTGAGTATTATTGTTTATTTTATCTAGACATTCGATTTATGTTAGAACTGTCAAGCCACCAGTTTAAAATTTGCAAGGTGTAATCGGTAATACCGGGTGCACTTTACACCTATTATTTTTAAATAATTAAGCATTATTTCTGCTAATAATATTTAAAAAGAAAAAATTGTACTTTCATACGATTGTATAGTAAAAAACAGTAAAAATCTAATAATAAAGTAAAAAATAGGTGTCATTGAAATTTCAAAACCTTCAATTGATTTCTGCAAAACTAAAAATCTGGTAACATCACGGATATCAACACAAAATTCAGAGTATGGTTTTACCCTGGAGTCCGAATTTCGTACAATTTTTTTAAAATCCTTTGATATATTTAAGCCTTCTCAGACTTCCTGAACACACTGTACAACCTTAATTTTTTTTTCGACATTAACAAAACGGCAGAGTTTTTACCCTTTAATTTTTAAGCACCCAAGATGCATGCAAAACTGTTATATTTGGTAAAGTCATGATTGGTTCTGGTCAGTTATTATTTTTTTAAATTCCTAAAAAAGCGAATAAAAAAAAAGGATTTAACTTACCAGAACTAACCATGACCCCCACAATGTAACAGTTTTGCATGACCATCTATAGCGCTTCAAACCAATCAAATTACACTTGTGCTTTTTACTGTAGTCTGTCTAAAACCTGTCGAATTCAACGGGGTGTAATCTAGTTTAGGTTAAAAACAAAAAGGGTTTTTTATTTTGTCTTATTTACCACCAAATAACAAAAATATTTAATATTGTTATATTGATATATCAGTTAAATATATATTGATATCTAAGTTCCGATATATCGAAATTTGAAAATATTCCATATGTCGTTGAAAATTCCCATCGATACTGCGTTTCACCGCAGTAAAGGCAACACACGTTGCATTTTGTTTTTTTGTTTTAAACGTAAAAAAAAACATTAAAAAAGTAGTGATACGACGTCTCAGTATTCAGAGGATCATTAAAAAAAAGACCATGTAAATTGGTACAGCAGAAGTCTTTATTGAAGTGTTTGAAAATTGTGGCTTTGCGTTTTAAATGAGGCGTGTACTTCCAAAGTCCGCCTTATCCAAATATAAGAAAAATATTAAGTGACACCTATCGATAGAACTTTAAATTTCTTATATTTCGGTACATAATTTGTAAGTTCAAAAGTTGTCTATTACCGTTTAAAATGTCTATGAAATTCGAATGTTTTTCCAAACCCAGCCTTATCCATTGACGTTGATCTTACAAATGTCGCCTTATCCACATAAATATTTGAAAAACCAAAGCTCGTCTTATATGGTAAGTGTTTATATGGAAATGAGATATTTACTTTCGAAACCAGCCTTATCCAGTTTACCATTTTGTGTGTGTAACTCGGTAGTCGTTTGTGATTAGTAAACAAGCAGATTCGAAACGAGCGGGAAGCTATAAAAAGTTGTTCTAATTAATAGTGTTTTACCACCTCAAAACATGGAAACAGAAAGTAATATGTTAGCGAAAAATATCACTGAAGCTCCAAAAAACAAAGGAAGAAAGAAAATTATAGATAAAACCAATTGGAAAAAGAATATAGCTAAAATAAAAAGGTAGGTTTTAGATATAGGTTAAGTTAGCTTAAATTTTTTGAAGGAAGTGACTAGTGCACCATACAGACGACACTCTAAGAAATATGTATTACACCTTACATCATAATTTTATTTGTTTAAAACTTCTAAACGTTCATTTCGGAATATCCTTTAGTAGTTTAGGTTTGTTAGAAAACAAGAAAGTGCGTATTAAACAGATGATGTAATAACAATATTTTGGTGTATCGTTTGAATGTTACGATCTTTTTTAATCAATTGAAGTTTCGCGGGTAAATAAAACTTTTTTCGTTTTTTTTAAGGTATGGTCCTAATAAACCACCAAGTTTACCAAAAGTTTGTGAGAAACACAACAGTAAGGCATATAAATGTAACAACTTAAGCCTTCAAGATGTAAGGAAATTCCACCAAGCTTTTTATAATGATAGAAATAAAATTGCCCAAGATAATTTTATTCTAAAATATACAATGGCTCAAACACCAAAACGAGAAAGACAAGTCAAAGAAAATAGTTCTCGAAAAGGTGTATCCATTAAATATTACGCTCCTCGATCACGCCAGGCTTCGGGAACTCAGATTATTTCGATATGTCAAAAGGCGTTTTTGTCTGTATTAGGGATTTCCAAAGACAGAGTACAACGCGTTATCAAACGTCATTTAAACACCGGTTTAAGCGCTACGGAAAAGAGAGGCGGGGATACCCGTAGTAAGACCTTCCTCCCAAAGCGTCAAGCAGTGAAACTTTTTATAGAAAAATTTGAAGCAGTAGATTCTCATTATGCTCGCGGCAAATCTGTAAGACAATATTTAGCGAGTCATTTGTCCATACGAAAACTGTGGAAAATGTATAATTCTGAAAATACTGGGAGCAATCACAAAGTTAACTATCACTATTTCCGAAAAGTCTTTGTGACAGACTACAATATTGGTTTTGGTATGCCTGCTACCGATGTTGTTCTAGATGCATCGAACTAAAGGAAACTATTAAAGAAGCTCACCTGATGAAAAACACAAGTTTATCATAGAACAAAAGAGTTCATACACTTAAATACCAAGCATTTTTTAAGCTTTTACAAAGCAAAGATGAAGAAATATTGAAATTATCATTTGATTGCCAGAAGAATATGACTTACTCGAATTCTGACCAGGCTGTTTATTATAAGCGCCAACTCTATTACTACAATTTTACAATTTGCGAAGGACACTCAAAAGCACCCCAGAATAAGAGCAATACATTTATATATACCTGGCTAGAGACTGAGTTTTGAAAGGATCTAATCAAATTGCATCCGCAGTATACCATCGCCTTTCTAACACGAATTTGAACAATTATAAACTATTCAACTCTTCGCGGACGGTTGTGGAGGGCAAAATAAGAATAGTACCATGATTGGAATGCTTTGTACTTGGCTTAAATTAAGAGCGCCTCAGAATATTCAAGAAATACACGTAATATTCCCAATTGTCGGGCACTCCTCATATCCCCCCGATAGGGCCCTCGGCCGCATAGAAAAAAGAGTAAGAAAGCGTGATACTATTATACAGTCAAGCGAGTACGACGCCATATTTGGAGAATTTGCCTCGATTTTCTCTTATTTGGGGAAAAGATGTGACCGTGTCTGAATGGAAAAACGAACTGCCAGTACCATTAAGTTCTCCAGCCCAATGGCACTTTAAGTTTTCTTCAGTAAAAACGAGTGCTAATAAGAAGAAGTTTACAAGGAAATGTATTTATTCAAGGCGAAGCTCATTATAGAAGCTGAACTAGGGGGCATTCAAATCGATTCTCAAAAAGGGGAAAACTTTTAATAATTTATTCCAGCTATAATACCTCCAACGTTAGTGCCAAGTTGGGAACATTAAGTAGTTACAGGATTGCGACCATTATTGTTAGATGCATTTTGGAATGAATTGCGTAAGCAACCAGAACTTGCATTCTACAAAGATGCTAAGTAGATGGTTATTCAGAAACTCACGCAGCAGCTTATGAAGAGAAGTTCCTGAAGAAGTTGACCAAGATAGATGATTGATGAAGAAGACGTGATATGAATTTAGTTTACTATTTATTTTCCTGGATGTGTTGTGTTTTGCATCTATCCAAAATGTAAAAAGTTATTTTAAAATACAAAATTTAACAACAAAACTAGCTTCCTTTTCCATTTAGTGTATTTCCAAACTCCGCTTTATCCACATAGATCCTTCAAAACTCGTCTTATCCAAAATTAAAACACATGCATAAACCTGCAAAATATTAGTAAATACATTTTTTATTCATACTATGTTATTTTCAGAAGCCATTTTTAAACCGTCTGATACCTGTCACATTCTTGTATCTTTGAACATGAACTTAAAAACATATTTTAGTGAATTACGTAATCCTGATCTCCATAGGATAACGCGGACTCAAGAAATACACTCCTCAAATATATAGATGACTTTTTATAACATTACTAAACTCCGTATATTAAAGCAATTTCAGCAGGGTAAAATAATATGACACTGACGCTTTTTTAATTTTCGTTAAAAACAACTTTGTTTGTGTTATGTGTTTTTTTCTCTGCGTGTTAATAAAGTATACTTTATTACTTTGCAAAAACGAAAAATTTAACAATAAAAAAAATACCCAAAATAAAAAAAAAAAAAAACTGTCGCAGTGTTTTATATTATAAAATTTTTATTTAAAATACAGAATTAATTATGTTATAAAATTAATATGTTTCAATTTTGGTTTTTAAGCTAGCTAAAAGGTAAAGAAATTAATTTAAGAGTCCACTATTAGAAAAGAAAAAATAATTTAGGTTGGTATTTAAAAATAATAATCATATTAAATTTGGCCATCTAAATTTAAAATTTAAATGTAATATAAAAAATATTTTTAATAAAACCTTATTTAGATATAATAGGGTTACACCCAAAACAATTTGCAGAATTAAAAAAAAACAAAAATTGGAGTGTACATTTAAAAATTAAAATTTTTAGACATTTTCGGTTAAATCGGAAGTCGGAAAAACAGGTTATATATGCACAACAATAACTTTTAATAAAATGAAATTTATATTAAAATAAATAAATAGCAGCTTGAAAGTCAAGTTGTAAGCACCTCATATTGTAAACGCCAATGCGTGTAAAATTACATCAATAAGCTTTTTTTCTTAAATTTTTCTTAAAGTTGTTTTATTAGTAAAGTTTTTAACAACAAAACTAATTTTACCAAAGCTGCGTAAAAGTTTTTGCTTAATCTTTGTGTTGGGCTTATTTAATTTTTAAATTATTGAAAACACTATTTTTAATATCTTGTTAAAAAAATATATTTTATTTAAATTGGGTAAACATTCTAACAATACATGCTTACATACATCCACTTTTAAGAAAAAGAAAAACATAAGCGCCCATATATTAAAAATTTGCTAAATTATGTTGCAATTGCATAAAGTTATACTTTTTGCGAATGAAAGGTTGACAGCACAAGTAGTTAGGCGAGTCCTGTATTTTCATGAGTAAAAAAGCACTTTATGCATGTTATACCCTACAGTGTATCCCTAAATAGGTGTTACAAAAGTACAAGTAAACCACAAATTTTGGAATTTAAGAACGAAATTTTGAAAAAACTCGTCGCATGTCCAAAATTAATAAAAAAATTTTTTTACTTTAATTTGTATTAGGCATGGCGAGTTTTAACTAAAAATATAAAAAATGCCCAGAAACTAACTATATTTATTTTTGAAATAGAACAAAATTGTACTTTTAAGTGTTCTAGAGGCTTAAATTTTTAGTCAAAATTTATTAAAGTTAAAGTATGATAGTATAAATTTTTTTAATTCGCTGCCTTAAGCCAAGTATTCTAAAAACTTTTTATGCATAATGTATAAAATAAAAAAAAATGTTTTATTGTTGTTTATTTTTAAATTTTTACATGTTATTTAATTCCCTACAACATATACTTATACAATTTTGTCCATTTTTAAAAAATAAAGGTAGTTTACTTTTGCTACTTTTACATATTTTTCAAAATTACCTGCCCTGTAAATATACAGATTGATAATAACCCATCGGAGTGAAATTTTGTATTTATCAGTGTTGAACCATCCGGCCACTTTTTCCAAAAGAACGTCTCAAAATCCCAATAGGTTTGGTCCATTTGTTCTCTTGTAACACCTATCCTGCGACAAACTCTATATTTTTGATACCACCGTACAAATGTAAAATTTTAATTTTTAACTCATCCAGATGTAATATTATTATAAATTTTAAATAATTTTAACGCATAAACTAAAAGAAGTTAAAACATATTATATGGTTACTTGATATTGGCATTGCATAAATGTAGGGCAAAATAAATTCTAGTAGGCATTAAAACAAAACCACAAATTTAAAGTGTTAAAAAATGGCAAACTTTTAAACAAAGTTACTTTTGTTAACATTTTACGTATTATACTAATATAAACTTTTTATCTTTATGAATCATTTAATAGCGGTTTGCTATGCATGACCCGAATACCTGTTTTGGATGGTCATATTAATAAAGTTGTACCAAAATGGGATTTTTTAAAAGCTTTTTTAAATACCTTTTTAATGGTAATATTGGTGATAATATACAGGGTAGCAAAAATATATTAATTTGTTGTGTATTTAACATAAAGGTATTTTAAGATGGCGACTGGGCGCCATTTTGGAAAAAAGTTAAAGGGAAAGGGGCGGATTTGTGGTACATCATTTTAAAGCTCTTGATAAGTACTTTATAATCCTAGAATATTAAGTCAATATCTTAACCTGATACAAAATGACGGTACTTTAAAAATTATCTAAATACAATATTTGGACGGCCATATTTTCGACACTAATAAAGCTAGATGTACCCAATGTGGTATTTTCTTAAAGCTCTTTTAAAGATCTTTTTAATGGTAGTATCATAAACAGGGTGCTTCATTAGAAAAATATATATTTTTGCTACCCTTTATATTATCACCAATATCACCATTAAAAAGATATTTAAAAGCTTTTAAACAATCCCATATTAGGTACATTTAACTATTAATATGACCATTCAAAACAGGTATTTAGGTAATTTTTAAAGTACCGGCATTTTAAATTAGGTAAAGATATTGACTTTATATTCTAGGATTATAAAGTACTTATCAGGAGTTCTGAAATAATGTGCTACAAGATCCCCCTTTTCATTTAATATTTTCCTAAGATGGCGCTCAGCCGCTTTCTTTAGTTATCTATCAATTTTAAAAGAAAAACTGCGTTTACAACATGGAGTCGTACGCGCATTTTCTATTTCATGCCCTGACTGGGAAAATATTTATTCGAATGATGGCAACCACTACTTGCGGCCAATTTTTTCCAGGCAACCTTGGTGTTATATAGTCTACTTACATGTATCATTCATAAAAAATAAGTTCCAATAAAAAACCAATGGGTGCAGATTATAGCACCCGGAAATTAGACTATAAATTGTTGATTTAATATTAAAATAAAATTATAGGACTAGATTTTAAAGCAATTTTTCTTGTAACATGAAGTTCAAAATAACGAATAAAACAGCACTTTTTTGACCATCCACAAGGCGGCATACCTTTATACTGTAAAAACTAGATTATCTAATAAAACGAAAAAAAAAGTAAGAGATTTAAAATAAAAGCCTAGCTTAGACACACACCTAATCGCCTTTGTTCATAACGTTTTTTGTTGTTCGACAAGATACGTTATGTAAATGACAAGTAAGCCACTTAACATAACCTTTTTGTCTGATATGGAATGTGTTTCTTTCAATAGACTTTCAACAAACTTTCAAATTTAAATTTATTGATGTGCCTTCACACAATTCACCAAGTCGAAAAGCGTTGCAGGATTTAGGATTATCCAATAATTTACATTAAGAAGGTTTAACTAAAAAACATATGCAAACCCAGTAAGACGGTAAAATTAAAACCAAACTTACTCTTTATACGGTTTGTACAAGAACGTACTGCCGTTCTCAGTGTTTCGAAAACTAAGCTTGTAAAAATTTTGAAAATTTTGCAAAATTGTAAATAAAGAGAGCATAAAGGGCCTACACACGTTTATCTGCGTTGTCTCCGCACGTCCTTACTATGTGCATTTGTTCAGTTTTTATGTCAATTTCGACGAGTGTGTTGATAATGACCACCTAGGTGTCTTATTTTTTAATCGACTTTAAAAAAATAGGAGGTTATATATACCTATATTTTTATGTATGTACACCGATTACTCCGTTATTTGTAGACCGATTTCAAATATCCCATTTTTATTCGAAAAAGTGCACTTCCGCGGTGGTCCCATAAGAAAACTTAGTCTGGACCGCGAAAGACAAAGTTACTAAACTTATTTTTTGGTCAAAGCTGTATTTAGTAGATATAGGCTACCTGTGCTGAATGTTAACTAAAAAATCAAAGTAAATGTAATGTCAAAATATTTTTATGTTATGTTGATGTCGTTGTCATTTATCAAATAGCTCATATTTTTATTTTATTTTTAGTCCGGGAGGTAGCTACGCCGAGAAAAAAAGAATTTTAGGTTCTCTAATTTTTTGATATATTGTTCTCCCTTTTCTTTCGGGTATATCCTCGGCTGTCTGGCTGGCGGTAGCGGTAGCGTTGGCGCCCATCTGTTAGCTTGACATTTAGAGCTGTCACTGATATGTCAAAATATGCAAACCTTGGTCATATAGTATCGTTCCAAGTTTCATCAAAATATACCAAACGGTTCAAAAGTTAAAAGGGAGACAACTGTATAATTAGCAATGATAAAAAGTGTCTGGCAATAAAATATGTTTTGTAAACCTATCTAAAGAGAAGAAATTAGAAATTAGGTTTTTTAAAATGTTTTTAAAACCTTGGATTATTACCTTTACAGGGTGTTTCAATTTCGATGGTTTTACGCGGTATCTCGAAAACCGTAACAAATATCAAAATTCTAATTCAGGACTCTCGATCTATTTTTTGAGAAAACAACCGTAGTGAAAACAGCTCATGGCTGTTGCGATCCATCTTGGAGCTACAGGGTAATTTTCAAATTTTGCCAATTTATAACTTTTTTAACTCGTTTGCTATTAAAGTTATGAAAAACTTTAAATAGGTTAATTGTGTCAACTTTGCCCGAATAATATGGTGTAATTCGTTTTTTTAAGTTTGACAGTTTTTGAGAAAATTACCCAACCTATGTTTTTTCTTCTGTAAATTGTTATGTATATTAATTAAGTCTCTTTGAGCTTTCAAATGTATATACCATTATGTATTTTTAATTTCAAATTTTTCTAAAATATATCATTTTATTATAAATTTGTCGTTTTAGAAGGCTATGACGAAAATAACAAAACATTAGTTTTTTAATACCTATATATTTTTTTAGTTTTACTTCTCTAGCTAGCTTCAGCACTGGGAAAAGGGGAACGCAAAAATAGGGTTTAAAAAAGTTGGAAATACTGGTATTAAATGTTATAGAAGGGAGCAATGTGAAGAAGAGGCGAGGTGGGACCATTTTTTGGTGAATGACGAGGCGTACAAAGCGCACATTAACGTGAAAAGAGCTATTTTTTATATAACCTCACAATTTATGTGAAAATAAATAATTTATAATTTTCTTATCACCTTCTTTTACATTTTATCTCTTGGTGGTGCATTGGTCCTCGTACTCGCCGCCACTGTTTTTCAGTAAAATATCAATAGTCGTACAAAAAGGGTAATCTTATGTCACCTTCAGTAACATACATTTGGATGTCATCAGTTAAGAGTTTATTATTAACCTGGAACAGACTAAAAAAAAGAAAAGGTTATGTACTATGTGCGGGTATTTTTAGTTAACAATTTAAATGGTCTTTGTACTCCTACATATATAGACTTAACTTTGTACAAAACCGGCGACGCAAGCTTAAAGCATAGAATAGCACATCATTAGTAAATGGAGAACTGGTATAAATGGGTTAATTTTCATTATGCGATAAAATTGCTTTTAAAATGTATTAGTCTTGTCAAGAAGTTAATTTCCTGCAAAAATAGAAGTCTTTCCTAAAAATATGATTGATAGCTTAAACAGTCCAGAATGGTATCTAGAAAAGAAGTGTTTTTTTTCTTGAAAAAAAATACAATTCGTTTTAACAAAAACTGAAAAAACGAATATTTTGCCAAAATCTCAAAAATTATAGTTGATAGCCTACATATATAATAATATAAAATGTTTTAAAAAAGCAGGGGATTTTGGTAGAAAGTTGTTAATTTTTGAAATTGTAGCTCTAAGATTTATAATTCTCATTTAACATTCAACTCTCGCTCTGCGGTTTTGGCAAGCGCAAGTCGCCTAGCAAGCATAGAATTTAAATAATTTATTTATGTAAATAAATAACAGTTAAAAATTTTAAATTTTTTTTGTGTATTTCGGACATTAAAAAGAATATGATTCTGCGATATTAAAAGTTGTATTAACATTTTTTTCAAAGTTATTTATTTGTTAATTATAAGTTTTTTTACGGGTTTCAGTTGTTATAAGGCGCACTATGGAATAGAAATCCATTATTTTGGCAAAAACACTACTTTGAAATTTTAATGGCTCATGCTGTGTATTTAAAAGTAGATACTTCAAACTACATGGACACAAAATTATTAAAGGATTTAAACGACTTTTATTAGGGAAATAAGCAACTTAAAAAGGTATTTTAAAAATAAATCAAAATTATACAACTAAAAATAATTAGGTAATAAATTAAAAGTGTTTTAGCTTTGTTAAAAAATTTGCAACAATTTAAATTATTCGTACCCATAATAACATAAATATACAACATTTATTCTACTAAGCTTATTATAAGCCTAGTATACTAAAAAAATAAAAGAATTAAAATAATAAAAGCTAGTCTCGCTACTTTTGTCAAACATCTTTTTACGATTTTTTTATCAGTTTTTGTACTAACAATTTTCTTGATACTTTTTGCTACTCTCGAGTGTAGGGACAGATACTAGTTTTTTTTTATAACTTACAAGCTTTTCTATTTAAAAATTATTATTTTTTGTCCTACACTGTATATCTTAAAGGATAAAAACATTCTAGTGAAATATACGAATTTTACAGAATCTACACAACAAATCAGTGTTGTTATTTTTTTTTATACGGTAAAAAATAAAGAAAATTGGGAAGATGTAACATTATTACGCATTTACGAATAATTAAAAATATTCTTCAGATTTGGATGGTCATATTTCAGAAACTAATCGAGATAGATATATCAAATGTGGTATTTTGTTTAAGTTAGTTAAGTTAAAAAAATCTTTTTAATTGTGACATATTATACAGAGTGTTCCGTTAAAAAAATCATACTTATTGTCGTACCCTGTATATCATATTAGATAATAATTATCCGATTACCGATTAGAAAACTACCGAATTAACCAAACATGCTAATATTTTGGTTTCTTTTGTACAATAAAAAATATTGATGTTTGGAGAGATGTAAATTTATAATTACATGTAATAAATTTTCGTTTCCCAAAAACCATCTGTAATATAGCATTATATTTTTTACAATATTTTTTAGTAATGAATGTTAAGTAAAATTGGTAAGTTTGAGAATTTTAGCCACAAAATTTAATTTTTATCCCATAGTAGGGCTTAAAAGTTTAAATACATTTGATCTATAAATGTTTTGCTTGGTGAAGCTCTTTTTACTTAGGCACTTAATAAGGTATGCATTTTTTTTCTTAAAGTTTATTATTTAGTTAATTGTAACAATAATATTTAAGAAAAAAATGGTACGCCATTGCATTGTTCCAAAATAAAAATATTTTTTTTTAATTTTCCGTTAAGTTTGGAACAAATTTAATGTTTGGAGTTTTTTGTTTGATGCTACGGTTTTGGCGTAAATAAATCAAAACAATTTCTTGGCATGGTTAAATTCCTATCAAATTAAAAAATAAATTACAAAGGTTATTTTTTACTGTGAATTTAATATTAGCAATACCAAATGACCATGCCAAACAATTGTTGTTCTTTTTTACGCAAAAACCGTTTTTTCAAATAAAAAAAGTTAAGAGATCAAACTTGTTCTAAACTAAACGGGGATTTAAAATAAGATTTTTATTTTAGAAAACGCATTGGCGTACTATTTATTTTCTGCCATGTCAAAAAATGTCTTCCGATAGGAGACGTCTTTTAATTTTTTTAAAATATCTTTTAATTACTTTATGGTCGAGGAAAAGCTCTTTAAAAGACAAAAAAGTACGGTTAAACTAAACTATAAAAGTGGACTTATTCTTCCAAGGCCCTTGCATCTAAATTTGTATAGTTTTTATCCAAAATATTCCAAAGAATTTCGGCTTTTTTAACTTAACTTATCAATCGATCGAGTGTCTCTATACCGGCTACTTGTTATAAACTAAAAGAATTGGCTACTCTGCATGCCGCGCACAACCAACTATCATGTTAAAGCTACATATAGTACCTATGCCCTTACGTGAAGCGTTCCTACGTCAAGCGTGCGAGCCAGACATGAGCTCGCGCTGTAAATTTCGCACCAGCAGACAAAAAATTAAAACGTGCCTTAATGTGAAAGGTTACATTACTTTCAATGCCAACCTATTGTCAGGTGTAGGGCGTTCGGCGTTTCGTACGCACCATGTGTAACGGGACAAACACTAACTTGATGGCGTACATCGCAATCAGTCGTTGTTGCCATGAAAACAGCAGCTAAAGGGAATATGTTGTAAAAACATTTGCTTTAATTTCTTTAAAAGGTTATTAAATTAGTTTGTGTCTATGCATCTCCTACGATTTTAAACAATTTAACAATAAATTTGGTACTGGAATATTGTACTATTGTTAATACCAAATTTAATTTAAAATTATTTTACCGTCGTTGGAAAAACATTAACAGAAACAAATGTTTGTGTTTTTTAAACTTCTTTAGCAAAACATATTCTATTCTAAAAAGCTGTTTTCATAGCAACTACGATCCATTGCAACGTACGTCATTCAGTACCAAAAAGATTATTTACCTAAATATTTTTTTTAAGTATTGTATTTTGACTAACATTGGCCTTTTAGTGTCCAAAAATCAAAAAAATAAATCCCATTTAAAAATTAAAAGGTCCAATTATTTTTGGTAAAACAAAAAATCATGAAAACATAACATATACGCGTAAAAATTACTTAAAATTAGTCTAACAACCCAACTAAGTTTAGTCATTATTGATTTAAAAAAATAATCTCGTAGGAATCCGGTAAGAAATAAGTCTTTAAATCCTAAAAATATTTTTTGCTAACTTCAAATACTTTTTTATCTCACATTATTTAAAATTTTTAAAAATAAGCTTAGTACTATATTAATATCTGTCTTTTTATATTTCTACCGCCTATATGACTTATTATCTAAACAAAAAGCAACACTGTTAAGAAGCATAAAAAGATACATATAGGATTTTATGAAAATGTGTGCACCATATCATGATTGTCCATATTACCTTACATTATACTGAATAATGATGCCGTATATACAATACAACCCATTGTAAAGGCAACAAAGCATTATGTTCTGTAATTGAGCAAGACAAATGAGGTAAATTGTGTACATCAACCGGTAAACTTTTCAGGTTAAGAAATAAGATACAGGGTTAGTAAAAACCGAAACGGTGTATTATCTTAGCTACTGTTAAATATAAATGAACCTAATTTTGTGCAAAGAGGTAACTGAACCGAAAGAATGTAAAAATTATATTTCCAAGGTTGCCAGGTTTATGGCTTTTCGTCTAGGTTGGAAATTTTAAAATTTTAAAGGAAATACCCTAATCTCAATATTGTAATCAATTGCTAGTATCAACTTTAGTATAACCTAATATTGTCGTTTTTTTTTAATTTTGTCAATTTCTAAGATATGACATCAAGTTTAAATATAGAAACGACCAGGTATGGTCAATTATCTCAAAAACGATCCAACCGAAATTCGTCAAAATTAGTACAACTTGATATTTTAATTTTAAACATTGCATTTGGGATGTTTTATAATTAAATTTCTTTAATTAATTCTTAATCTTGAAAAACGTCGCAAAAATGCTATTTACAAAAATTCTATTCATGAATTTAGAAGGTCCAATATTACTCCTTGACTCATTTTGACAAATTTCGGTTGTATAGTTTTTGAGATAATTGACCATACCTAGCCGTTTTTCTATTAATTACAAAAAAGCAGAATGCTATATCTCCAAAACTGACAGAAGCAAGAAAAACGATAATATTAGGTTTTAATAAAGTTGATAAAAGCAATTGATTACAATAATAAGAAATAGGGTATTTCATATAAAATTTTAAAGTTTTCTAACCTACAGAGAAAACTATAAACTTGGCAACCTTGTAAATACAATTTTTAAATTCTTCATATTCAGTTACTCTTGGCATAAAATTTGGTTCATTTATATTTAACGGTTGCTGAGATAATCCGCCGTTTGGGTTTTTTTCTACTAACCCTGTATGTTATTAAATTAAAAATTTTGTACATAGTGATAGGTATACTTTCTTAAAAACAAAAATAATAAATACAAAGTATTTGGTTTTCTTTGCAATTGCAGGTTATGTTGGCTATCATTAGTGATGGAGACTTGCGGTTTTGGCTGCCTGTTGAAACATTTTGAGGATACAAAAGATGATCCTAAAATATGTTTTATGGTCCTCCTTGTTTTTGATATACAGGGCAAAACTTCTTGTTTCTTTTTAAAAACCCCTCTCGTGTTTTAGTTGTCTTCAAAAATAAAATTAAAACTGGCTAGCATGGCCGTATTATCCATTAGGCTGACTAGGCTACAGCCTAGGGGCGCTATGAAAAAAAGAGGCGCCAGACAGGGGAGTAATAGGCGCTAGACAGGGAGTTTTTAAAAAGTGGGGATTTTTGTGAGTAATTTCTCTGTGAATAAGGTGCTTTGGAATAAAATGGGCGTAAAAAGGAGGAAATTACCTTTTTTTCTTTTTGTTAGATTTTTAAGTATTTTAGATTTTTTAAGATATACACCAAACATGTGACCTATTTTATGGAACACCATGCATATATTTTAATCAATAGATTGTGGCATGATAAGGGTTTTAAAATATAAGAATATAACACACACAACACTTCTTTTATATTTTTAGACCCTAAAATGGTGTAAATGTAGTAGGCAATGATATATACTTTAGAACCAAAAGTTAGCCGCTAGTTTATGGTATGTTTATACAGTGTGTCCCAGGATAGGTGTTACAAGAGGACAAATGGACAAAAAATTTTGAATATTTTTAAACATCCTTCTGGAAAAACTGGTGCAATGGTCCAAAACTAATAAATACAAAATTTTATTTCGATTCGTAATATTCAGGGCAAGTTATAACTAATTATATGAAAATTGACCAAGAGTAAAGTACCTTTATTTTTATAAATAGGACAAAAATGTTTAAGTAAATGTTGTAAGAAATTAAATTTTATGTCAAAATTTAAAGCTAAAGAATTAAAGTAAAAACATATATTTTTGTCAATTTTTTACCTAAGGCATAAAGAGTTTATTAAATTCTTGTCGTAAGGCGAGTTTTAAATAAACGTTTAAAATTATTACCTAAATTTTCTATTAAATATTGCTTTTTCTTCCATTATTTAAGTTGTAATGCGAAATATAAAAAATGACAATTTTTTTATGCTTTAACTTGATATAATATTTAATTCTCTACAACATTTACTTATACCATTTTATTTTATTTTTAAAAGAAAATAGTTAGCTGTTGGGCATTTTTCATATTCTTAGTTATAACTTGCCCTATATAACACCAATTGAAATAAACTTTTGTATTTATTAGTTTTGGATCATGCGACCAGTTTTCTTAAAATTTCGTTTAGGGAATAAAACATTTTTGGTCCATTTGTACTCTTGTTACACCTATCCTGGGACACACTGTATGTATGTTACAAGTAATATCTGAGTTTGAACTATTTTATCCACCTAGCACCTTTATTTATTTTTTGATGTCTTAAGTTTGTTAACCTATAAATTAATTAAAAACTAAATGTTTTGGATCAGCGCCAATGTGTTTATACTCAAAACAGTGTCCAAAATCAGTATGCATCCATATTTTTTAGAAAAAATATTTGATTTAAAAAAATAGTAAAATACCTTGTACGAAATTATTATTTAATTTTTTTTTTTATTTAAAGGTATCTAATCTGACCTGAAATTCTCCTACCAACATTGTACAGCACTGTAGATATATCTTTTATATGTTCTCTAAATACTGCATTGCAAATTTTTGATAACATAATAATACCAGTATACCAAATAAAAAACAAAACCTCAAACAAATACCCTTATGCAAATTCTTTTAACTATTTTTAAACTTTGCTTTAAAACCACATTGGAACAAACCAGAATAATAATTTAAAAACTTTTATATAAGCCGCTGTACTTATTTTGGCTTAATGTTATAAGTTTTGCAAACTATGTATAAATTTTGATTCAACCCTTTCTTTTTCAATGCACCAAAACTTTAACTAGAACGTACAAACCAATTAAAAAAGTAAACATCACTAAACAAGTTTTTATGTACTTAAAAGATTTTAGAAAAAAAAACAATTTAACTTAAAAAAAAAATGATTTTTTTATGTTTTTTTTCTTGCTTTTATCGAGATAATTTTAACCCTTCTTACTAACATACTTTTTAATGTCTATAAAAACATACAGATCGTGCCAATTTATAACTTGTGTGTCATAGATGTACATATAATGATCAAAGTTGCCTTTAATTTTTTGAAAAGTCTAAGAAAACATTTTTGAAAAACGACATTTTTTTTCTTTACAAAAATAAAATTTGCTACTTAACTATATCTGGTATGTTATGCTTTATTTGTATTCTGGGAGATTACGTTTAAACAAAATATTATTTGGCTTTTCTACACAATAAAAAAAAAGTGTATTAAACATTTTATAAAAAAGTATAATTTTATATGCTATTTATTTATTTCAAAGTGGGGGTACAAACAGATTTACATCGACTAGAGTACCCGCATTGTAGTATGCTATGAAAAACTATTCAGTCCTTACACAATATAATGAAAGTTAAGATTACTTTTTTACTTTTTTTTGTTTAACTATATCTGGCTCTAAAAACCTATTTTTTCTCACTTGAATTTTTAGTATTACCTTAATCAGTAAAAAGTTTTTTAGTTTTATTTATTCGGTAACGTACTTATTATTGTTTAGTAATAGATTTTTAACCTTCATAATTGTTTATTATATATATATTTTAGTTTTTTTTTTTTGAAAATTAAAACGCACTATAAAGGTTTTTTTTGCATTTTTGTATTTTTTTTAAAGATGTTATAAATTTCCATTTAAATATTTTTTTTTTAAGTGAATTAAATAATTTTCAAAATTAGACTGTGCTAGATATCACGATCATGCATATTCTGGTAAAAAGTCACTAACAAAAATAGTTGCAATGAAAACTTGATTTTATTTTAGTATTATTAGTATTATTTTTTTACTACTAATTTTTTTTTGCGGTAGTGCTTTAATTTATTCTTAATTGCACCACGAAAATAGTCAAAAGCCAGAATATGTTTTTGTTGTGTCAAATAATTTACGATTTTAAACCGGTACAATAGGGGTGGGTAGTAAGCTGAATAATAAGTTGAAAATTGCTGTAGTAGTGCTTTTATACATTTTCATTTGTAAGTAATAATAAGTAAATAGTCAGGCTGGGTTTGAACCAGTATGTGTTCATTAAATCTACAGACTGTCCACGAATGGGGTTTATAAGAGAACAAAAAAATGAATAAATATTTAATTTTTCTAATAAAAATCATTTATTAAAAGTTTTGTTTGTTAAATAAATTATGATTTACGAGAAGAAAATGTTTACTTTCTATACAGGGTTCACAAAAACTTTACCAATGTGTTTTTTTCCCATAAGTAAACTACCTTTATTTTATTTTTAAGCAAAAGGCAAAAAATGTAATCGATAAAAATAATTGATTTAAAATATTACCATACTTTTTTATTTACCGAAAACGCCGTGAATAAATTCGTTTACGTCTGGAAAGCAAATTATATTAGTTTTTGGGTTATTTCATAATAAAATTTTAAAATAATTACTTTTTGTTAACTTCAAAATTCGTTTATTAAAAATTTTTGGTACCCCTGTAATGTAAATGAAGTCATTTAAAATTTTATTTCTAATACATTTTTTCAAGAATATTTTGCTTAAAAATAAAAATAAAGCTAGTTTAGTTTTAAAGAAAAAGAATGTTTTTCAAGTTTTTAGGGACTCTGTATATAAAACCAACTATTTTTCTTTGTAGATAATATTTTATTTACAAACAAAAATTTTTATTAAGGTTAACATTTTTGTCGAAAAATAAAAATTTTCATTCACCCAGTATATCTTTGTGGTTAGAATACTATACAATTTTACAGTTTTTTAAATCATTAAAAGACTACATTTTTAAACTCATTTTTTGTAATACAATATGATTATTGTAAGTGTGCGGCATGTAATTAACTTATGTATTATAATTATTAATAAAAATAAAATTACATAAAATTTCGCTTAGTAAAAATTTAATAAAGCAGTTATCATAAATCCCATACGAAGTTAGATACCTATATTCTAAATAATAATATAACTGATTACATTAATAATTTAAAGTTTTTTTTGAAATAAGCTTTTATTAAAATGTACTAAAACAAATAAAATTGACTTTTTAAAACTTTTAATATCAACATATAAACTAATTACACAAACTATATGGTTAAAAAGCTTGTCGCGAGACCAAAGTACTCGTATTTACTTAGTATCAAAAATACACAGGTAAATCTCGCGACAAGCTTTCAGAAGTTTATTTTCTTCTTTTGGTACATTTTATTAAAGGCTTGTTTAAAAAAGTTTTTACTTTAAAATTATTTTTTTATTTTTAGCTATTGCTGGTTAGCATTATTGTAACAGGGTCGTTTGCCCGATTAATTTCAAACAATCTAGTTGTAATACGAATAGGCATTTTGTATTCGACTCCAAAAACTCCAGTTCACAAAAAATTTAGGCGGATTGCAACAACGAAGTTCAACTCACATTCGTATTATCATAAACCTCTTATATTTAATACCCATATTGTAAGAAATCATAAAAAACCCACCATATTAGATTTAGAGTGACGTCACTTTATTCTTTAAATTACTTTCAGCAAGCCCTTTACTTTGATACCCATATTGTGGGGCTGCATTAAAAATAGCTGGTCCGCCATCTTGGCTGTTTCGCCATGTTGGATTTAGAATAACGGTACATAGCTAAACATGCATTGTCATTTAAACTAGTGTGTACCGCACCGCTTTATCGGTTAAGACAAATGCTTTCAAATCGAGTTGATCGTACATACACTTATTGCAAGTTAAATAAAAGCTTGTAAAATATGTTAAAAAAATAAAACAGCTGCTTTGTATTAACACTTGTGTATTTACAAGACAAACACTTTTAATTTTACCAAGAACCTTTAACAAACACAAAAAAACCTTTTTTTATTGGTAAAAAAATTATTAATATGCAAAAAGCAGATTACAAAATCTCTTTTAGAATTTATATTCTGGGCGAAAAAGGTCCCTTCTGGCCGGTAACACAAAAATACTTTTTATTTTACCATGTCTACCCTAAAAAACTCCTATAAAAGTTTTAAATTTATTACTGGCAGCTTGGCAGTAACATATTTTACAAAGTTTCATATTAATTATTTATAAATTTTAAGGTAAAATTAGATGCTTATAGCTTACAAATTTTTAAACGTTGCAAATTTTGATTCAAAATTTCTAAGAAATGTTGGTTTACCGTTTTATATGTATTTTAAAAAATAATGCAGCTTTAGTTAATACCTGAACCTAATTAAAATCAAAACTTTTAAGTACCTTAGGATTTTTTTATATATAAAAACATTTTAATATTTACTTACGTGCATCTTTTAGTTTTATGCCCCATCATCCGATTAACAAACAAAACTTATTAATGTTACAGGGTTATAGTCCAATTAAATAGAGCCTGAAATCACAATTTGGGAGGAGTGAATGAATTTTTGACATAAGTTACTTTAAAGTGTCTACAAACAAAAATATTTAAAAAATTTCAACCCCCGGGAAGGGTGGAAAAAATAAATAAAGTGTTTTCTTGCAATTACTTTAAAACGGTTGGAGCTACAAAAAAATTCTTAACAAAAGTTGTAACACTAAAAATAATAAATTAAAATGGTCTCTACCATTTTTTCCCCAGATGACATTAGGGTTGATAAAACTTAAGGGATGATAATTTCAATTAAAAAAATATATAACTGTTTAACAAATTCATGAATTTGCATTTATTTTTGACATAATTACCCTTAGAGAGTCTACAAACGAAGTGTAGAAGAGATTTTGTTTCAACCCCCGGAGAGGGGTTAAAAAAATTAATGTGTTTTTGGAATTATTTTAAAATGGTAAGAGTTAGAGAAAAAGTTTTTAACAAAAGCTGTACAGCTAAAAATTCTACATTAAAATGGTCCTTATTATTTTTCTCCAGATGACATTAGGGTGGCTTTAAACTTAAGGGATGATAATTTTAATTATAAAAATTATAACTATTTAAAAACTTCATGTATTTGCATTTTTTTGACATAATTAACTTTAGAGTGTTCGAAAACGAAGTAAAGAAGATATTTTGTTTCAACTTCTCTGAAAGGGGTTGAAAAAGGGTAATAATTGTGTTTTATTGGAATTATTTTAAAACGGTTGGAGATAGAAAAAAGTTCTTGACGAAAGTTTTAGAGCTAAAAATTCTACATCGAAACAATTCTCATCATTTTTTCCTTAGATGACATAAGGGTGGATAAAACTTAAGGGATGGTAATTTTAATGAAAAAAACATATATCTACATATTTAACAAATTCCTGTATTTGCCTTTTTTTTGTCATTATTACCTATAAAGTGTCTATAAACGAAGTATACAAGAGTTTTTGTTTTAACCCTCCGAAATGGGGTTGAAAAAAAATAAGATGTTTTCTTGGAATTACTTTAAACAATTACGTTAAAGAAAAAATTCCCAACAAAAGTTTTAAAACTTAAAATTTTACATCGAAATGGTTTCCATCATTTTTCCCCAGATGACATTAGGGTTGCTAAAACTTAAGGGATGATAATTTCAATTAAAAAAATCATAACTATTTAACAACTTCATGTATTTGCATTTCTTTTTGACATAATTAACTTTAGAGTGTCCAAAAACGAATTAAAGAAGATATTTTGTTTCCACCCCTCTGGAAAGGGGCTAAAAAGGTAATAATTGTGTTTTATTGGAATCATTTTAAAACGGTTGGAGATAGAAAAAAGTTCTTTAAAAAAATGTAGAGCTAAAAATTCTACATTGAAATGGTCCCCATCATTTTTTCCTTTAATGACATAAGGGTGGATAAAACTTAAGGGATAATAATTTTAATTAAAAAAATTAAAACTATTTAACAAATTCATGTATTTGCATTTTTTGACATAGTTAACTCTAAATTATCTATAAACAAAAATAAAGTTGATTTTGTTTTAACCCCCGGAAAGTGGTTGAAAAAAATAAGTTAAGTGTTTTTTGGAATAACTTTAAAACGGTTTAAGTAAGAGAAAAATAATTCTTTACAAAAATTGTAAAACTAAAAAATTACATCGAACTGGTTCTCATCATTTTTTTGCAGATGACATTAGGGTTGGTAACACTTAAGGGATGATAATTTTGTTTAAAAGAAATTATAACTATGTAACAAATTCATTTATTTGCATTTCTTTTGGCATAATTAACTTTAGAGTGTCTTAGAGCGAAGTGTAGAAGATATTTTGTTTCAACACCCCTGGAAAGGGGTTGAAAAAAATAAAAAGTTGCTTTCTTGGAATTAATTTAAAACGGTTGAAGATGAAGAAAAAGAATGGTGTTTTGACAAAAGAAAAATGGTAGATTTTAATTAAATGGCTTAAAACAATGAAATTTTCGAACAACCAAAAAAAGGGCTCTACCGCAAAACAAGTTAAAAAGTGTTTATGATGTTAGAGTTTAGTGTAAGATGATTATAATTTAAATTCTTATTCTATTTTCTACTGCTGTATTATTAAAAAACTTAGTTTAGGATTAGTTAAACTCAACTGGGGTTGAACCTACCCATTTAAAATATATTGCTGTCAAGTATATGCCTTCTTGACTTCATTTGTAGACACTTTTATGTTAATTATATACATATATATAAAAAAAATACATGAATTTTTTAAATAGTTACATTTTTTTTTTAAATTATAATCCCTTAATGTAAAATTTTTAGCTATAAAACTTTTGTCAAAAACTTTATTCTCTAGCTCCAACCGTTTTAAAGTAATTTTAAGAAAACACTTTTTATTTTCTTTTTCAACCCGTTTTCGAGGGGTTAAAACAAAATCTCTTTTATACTTTATTTATAGACACTTAAAAAAGTTAAGTATATCAAAAAATTGCAAATACATACATGAATTTGTTAAATACTTATGATACTTTTTTTATAGTTACCCTAACATCACCTGGAGAAAAATTATGAGAACCATTTCGATGAAAAATTTTTAGCTCAACAACTTTGTAAAGAACTATTTTCTCTTACTCCAACCATTTTAAAATAATTTCAATAAAACACATAAAACAATTTTTTAACCCCTTCCAGGGGGTTGAAACCAAATATCTTCCACACTTTGCTTTTAAGACACTCTAAAGTTAATTATGTCAAAAAGAAATGCAAATAAATGAGTTAAATAGTTATGATTTAAAAAAATTATCATCCCTTTAGTGTTAGCAACCCTTATGTCATCTGCGAAAAAATGATGGGAACCATTTCGATGTAAAATTTAATTTATTTTTTTTCAACACCTTTCCGGAGGGTTAAAAAATCTACTTTATTCTTCATTTATAGACACTTTGAAGTTAACAATGTCAAAAAAATGCAAATACATGAATTTGTTAAAAAGTTATATTTTTTTAAATTAAAATTATCATCCCTCAAGTTTTAGCCACCCCAATGTAATCTAAGAAAAAATAATGAAATCCATTTCGATGTAGAATTTTTAGCTCTACAACTTTCGTAAAGAACATTTTGCACTATCGCCAATCGTTTTAAAATAATTCCAATAAAACACATTAATTCCCTTTTTCAACCCCTTTCCAGCGGGGTTGAAACAAAATATTTTCTTTACTTCGTTTTTGGACACTCTAAAGTTAATTATGTCAAAAAGAAATGCAAATACATAAAGTTGTTAAATAGATATTTTTTAAAAATTGAAATTATCATCCCTTAAGTTTTAGCAACCCTAATGTCATCTGGGGAAAAATGATGGGTACCATTTCGATGTAAAATTTTTAGTTCTAAAACTTTTGTTGGGATTTTTTTCTCTAACATCAACCGTTTTAAAATAATTTTAAGAAAACACCCTATTTATTTCTTTTCAATCCCTTTTCGGAGGGTTAAAACAAAAACCCTTGTATACTTTGTTTATAGACACTTTATATGTAATTATTATCCCTTAAAGTTTAAACCACCCTTATATCATCTGGAGAAAAAATAATAAGGATCATTTTGATGTAGTATTTTTAGCTCTACAGCTTTTGTAAAAACTTTTTTAACTTTACCCATTTTAAAATATATTTTCAAAGAAACACATTAATTATTTTTTTCACCCTTTCCGGGGATTGAAACAAAATCTCTCATACACTTCAATTATAGACACTCTAAGGATAATTATGTCAAAATAAATGCAAATTCATGAATTTGTTAAACAGTTATATATTTTTTTTTAATTGAAATTATCATCCCTTAAGTTTTAGCAACCCTAATGTCATCTGGGAAAAAAATGGTAGAGACCATTTTAATTTATTATTTTAGTGTTACAACTTTTGTTTAGAATTTTTTTGTAGCTCTAACCGTTTTAAAGTGATTGCAAGAAAACACTTTATTTATTTTTTTCCACCCTTCCCCGGGGGGTTGAAATGTTTTTAATATTTTTTGTTTGTAGACACTTTAAAGTAACTTATGTCAAAAATTCATTCACTCCCCCAAATTGTGATTGAGGCTCAATTTAATTGGACTAGTTAGTAGAACAAAACCGGTGGACCGTCTCAGCAACCGTAAATTATTATTAATTAACCAAATTTCGTGCAAAGGGGTAACAGATCATGCAGAATTTAAAAATTATATTTCCAAAGTTGCCTTCTTTATAGCCTTTTCTCTAGGTTGGGAAATTTTAAAATTTTAAATTAAAATACCTTATTTTTATATTGTAATCAATAGCTTGTATAAACTTTACTTTTGACCTGATATTGTTTTTTTACTCCTGGTACTCTTGAAGATGTGACACCAGGCTTGAATACAGTAATCCATCAGGTATGGTCAATAGTCTCAAAAATAATTTAACCAAAATTCATTTAAATTAGTACAGAGGAGTAACTGGACACTTTAAATTTAGGTAATCGATTTGCGATATTCCTTTTCTTTGACTTTCTTTAAAAAAAATGAAAAGGTCGCCAAAATGTCATTCATAAGTTAAGAAGGACCAGTATCAGCCCTGTATTAATTTTGACGAATTTAGGTTGGATTATTTTTTAGATAATTTTCCATACCTAGCCGTTTTTGAATTCATTTCTAAAAAGCATAATGTCATATCTTTGGAATTGACAGAAGTAATAAACGATAATACCAGGTCATTATAAATTAATAGGGTTCGCAGACGATGTTATCATGGTTGTGACCGCAGTTAATGAGGAAATTCTCATGAATGTAGCAAATGCAGCAATCTCCAGAGTATCAAGGTGGATGAACAAAAATCGACTCCAGCTTGCGCCACATAAAACCGAGGCAGTTCTTTTAACAACTAGAAGGAAACTGCTACCAGTGCACTTTATGGTAGAAGGGAATATAATCACACCCGGTAAAGCCCTGAAATATCTCTGGTTGGACACTAAGTTAACCTTTGCCGAGCATGTAAACCAGACGATCCAAAAGCCGAAAGAACCGTTACAGCTCTATCCAACCTAATGCCGAATGTTGGAGGACCTCGAGCATCCAAACGACGTGTATTAGCAAGCGTAGTACATTCTCAGCTACTCTATGGCGCGTCGGTTTGGCATACCATTCGTCAAAATAAAAAGCTAATACAAAGGTTTATCAGACTGCAGCGACTTATGTCGATCAGAGTATGTAGTTCATACAGAACCATATCGGCAGACACTGTGGGAGTTATCGCGGGCATACCACCTATCGAACTTCAAATCAAGAAAGACTGAATAAGCATATGGGTCTAGACAAACAAACAACTGGCTCACACCTAATGAACCAATGGCAGGAAAAATGGAGAAACGCAATACAGGGAAGATGGACATACAGGCTAATACCAGATATTAACACCTGGCTAAATAGACCACATGGAGAAGTCGATTACTTCCTCACTCAGGCGTTGTCCGGACATGGTTGCTTTAAGAAATACTTGTTCACTAGAAGAAGATCAAATACACCTAATTATCCATACTGTCAGCAAGAAGACGACGCAGAACATACACTCTTTATATGTCCACATTGGGAGGACACTCGTACGATGCACCAGCAAACAACAGGACACATATTTACGGAAGAAAGTATGATGAGAGGGCTTATGGGATCGGAAGACTCATGGAACAACACCTATAACACAATTAAAACTATTTTACAGACCAAAGAGAGAGAGGAACATGGCATGACATAGAAAATTAACAGAGATGCACATGCAATGCGAGAGCGGATTCCGGTGTATGTAGCACGAAGTAGCGTAGTGGCGACAGAGGAAGTGGTTTTAGCTGGCGGCAATTTTTGCCGGAAACCGCACTCCCCAAGCGCTAGAACATCTCAGAACATCAAAGCTTTGGGGATGTCTGACAAACAGATTTCCCAACCTCTTAGAAAAAAAAAGGTCATGATAAAGTTAATACAAATAATTGATTTTAAAAAATATAAACTTGGCAACTTTGAAAATATAACTTTTTAATTTTTCATATTCAGCTATGCCTTGGCACAAAATTTGGTTTATTTATATTTGACGATTGCTGGGATAATCAACCGTTTCGGTTTTTCTACTAACCCTGTATTTGGTAGAACAAACTTTTATTTTAATGAATTGCTAACAACGTTTTTTTGTTTACCTTATATATGACCATTATGTCTACATAAATATAAATTGGTAAAAATAATGATGGGTAAAAAAACTATATAACACGCACTTTTAAACAAACTAAAAAGTTAAAAATATTTTCAAGCAATATTCAATCAATAATCAACGAAAAATATTAGTATTATTGTAATAAAGCGTTGCTCGATATACAAAAATATGGCACAAACCGCCTATGCTTTTTTACAATATTACTAGTATTTTTTGTTTAATCTTGTTATAAATTTATTTAAAAACAGATTTTTAAACTGTTTTGTACGATGTGCTATTGTTTTTATTTTATTTTTTTAACTATATCTATTTTTAACTTTTTATATTGGCATATTATAAACAGTAAAATATAGATTAAGTAAGTTAAAAAGTTACATACATACAAACACATATAGGGGGTCCGCTAATTAATGGTACACAGAAAAACCTTGGATTCGCTATGCCAAAATATTTGAATTTACCAAAACATATTTATAGCCAGAAGGTAATAATAAGAAAGATAAAGGGTGTCAAAGTAAAAAAATATTAATAATCTTTAATCTTAATAATTTTGATACGTTCTGAATATTTTTATAAATCTTGGTATTTAGGGGTTTTTTGACATAAGCTATTTAGATTTGATAATAATTTTTATTTGTAAACTAGAGGAAGCTAGCTGCACTATTTAAATTTTTCTTAAACGTTTCAATTTTTTTGTGCTACTCTGTTTGTACCAACTAAGTAAATCAGTAGACGCCCCTATACTCTCTACACAAAAAGTTATACCGTGTATAAATGGCTTCGAGTAACCGTTTCTAAGATATTTGCATTTAAGTACTGTAGTGCAACCAAAAAGTATATGGAAGAATACATTAAATAATTTGTTCAATATAGGGCAGTTGTAGTTATGGCTAATACGCATTTTTTGGTTGCACTAGATCACTTAAATGCAAATATCCTGAAAATGGTTATTCGGAACCATTCTTACAAGGTATAACTTTTTGTGTAGAAAGTATAGGGGATCTACTGGGTTACTTAGTTGGTACAAACAGATTAGCACAAAAAAATAGGGACATTTTAAAGAAATTTAAATATTGTAACTAGCCCCCATCATATTAAATTTGAATAGTTCACGTCAAAAACCCGCCAGAACCAAGAGTTATCAAAATATTCAAAACATATCAAAAGTTATCGAGACTAATTAAGATTATATTTTTTACTTTAACACCCTGTATTATCCTTATTATCAACTATTGGATATAGGTGTGTTTGATGAAATCTTATTATTTTGGCATAAAAATCTGTGGTTTTTCTGTGTACCATTAATTAACAGACACCATGTAGATACACACCTACAAGTAAAGCTTATAAAAGCAATTTTAAAACAAATTTTGAAATTTAAACAAAACATTTTACGTTAATTAAAAGTATTTTAATTTGCCTGCTTTATTGAATCTGCCTTGTGTGGAATTTTTATTTGAAATCATAAAATTTCCAGCCACTTCGCAAGTTTACGCTCGCCCATAGCGTTGAAATTTTTATCTGAAACTACAACGAAATAAAAATGTTTATTTCCTTTTTATTGGCACTCATATTATTTGGATTGTATAGGCAAAAAATGTAGGATTATATGATCAACTGGTGCGTAAAAATAAGCTTTTAATTTTTGTTTCTTTGTAATTTAACGACTTAACTTATTTAAATACAATAAAATTAAAAGGGTTAGGGAAAAATATTTTGAAATACCTACATGATGCAATAAAGGCATAGTTTAAGTTAAAAAATATTTTCTGATTGTATGTGTATTACTTTGTCCTAAAGTTTACTAAATTAGATTAAATATATATATATATATATATATATATATATATATATATATATATATATATATATATATATATATATATATATATATATATATATATATATATATATATATATATATATATATATATATATATATATATATATATATATATATATATATATATATATATATATATATATATATATATATATATATATATTTTTAAATCTAGGTACCTATCTCAAAAATCGCTGCTCAAATTTACTTTTACCACGTATACTTTCTTTAGGTGAAATATGATAAAAAGAAATACATTTTTTATTAAGGAGGTAAATACAGAGTTGCTAAATACAGTTTTTTGGTTTTAAATGCCTAAAAATACCGCAGGTGGCGCTTTCTAAACTTTACAATAAAAATAAGAGCAGATTTTTATTTATTTTCTTCACCTAGAACCAAATATTGTTGCAATATTCCAATTTTAAACCAAATTTTTATAAAAAAAAACAAAGTGCCAAATTTAACTTTTGACGCTCTGTATCTTCAAAAACTCTACTTTTGGACAAAGATAAATAGGGCTATATAACTATACAGACTGTCCACGTATGGGGTTAACAAGAGTACAAATAGGACAAAACTTTCATTTTTCGAAAAAAGTCGTTCTTCATAAAAATGTTTGCTTGAAAAATAAAAAGGATTCACGAAGAGAAAATGTTGATTTTGCTTACAGGGTTCGCAAAAACCTAAAAACATGATTTTTCTACAGGAGTAAACTACCCTTATTTTTAATTTTTATAAAAAATATCATTTAAAAAATATTTATAATAGCATTTTAAATAACTTAATTAAAGTTACAGGGGAATTAAAAAAACATGAAACTGATTTTAAAGTTATCAAAAATTAATTGTTTGAATTTTATAAAATAAAATTACCTAACAAACAAATACAACTTACCATTTTAAACACCTGCTTTTTCCAAATTCCTGAAAAACATAATTTTTTAACTGTAAACGCTAGTTCTTGTCAAATTATGAATTTCAATAAAATTTTGTATTATTACTTTTATCGATTATAAACATAATTCTAAATAAAAATTTTTATGACATTTTGCTAAAAAATGAAAAATACAGGTAGTTTACTCTTGGAGAAAAATCATGTTTTTGAAGTTTTTGCGAAATCAACATTTTCTTACAAGCAAAAAGTTTTTATGAAGAATGACTTTTCTTATATCTTCAAAAAATTATATTTTTGGCCCATTTGTCCTCTTGTTAACTCCATCCATGGACAGTCTGTATATTATTTTAGCCTCAGGAATTTGTGACCTTTTAGAGATACACTGTTCATTTATAGTATTTACAGCATTTAGGGTTCGTGGACAATTATATTTAAAAGGTAAATTATTTTCTTAAATAAAACAACAAGGTCCGGCTTATTATTCAAGGGACAACTTTCCGGTTTAATTTTAGCCGTGTGTTTATTTTAGTCGTATTAATTCAGGTCTAAAAATCCGACGGCACTACTGACATATTGCCAGTTTATTCTTCTGCATTTATGGCATTTTCTATGCATAAACATTCTTTAAGGTTCTTTTTTAAGTTTTGCATGTTGGTGAATTTAAGTTAACAACAGGAACAAAACTTAATTAATTAAATGTTTAAAACTTTTTGCTAAAATAAAACTAAAACAAACCAAAAACATAAACTAAAAATAGCGAAACTTTAACTACAAAAACAAACAGAATCTCTAAAATGTAAATTGTTAGAATACGGAAAATTACTGTTTGACTTTTAGAAGTTTTAGTTAACATAGTTAGTTAAAGGTTCTAAAACAGGTGCAAGACTTGTTTTCAGTTTGTTTAGTTTAGTAAACGATAGCTCATTCTATGACATACATATGACATAATAGTCTAAGAGCTGGTAAGCATTTTTGAGCAGGTATTTGAGGCACAATGAAAATCATCCACAACGCTTCAATACCGTTATTTAATTATAAAAACGCAGACCTGGCTAAAAAGTGGCGGGGCATAAGCAACAATTAAAAAAAATCCTTGCTCTTAAAACTGTTGTCCATTTTCAGACCCTCATTGTATTTCAGTTGTCTTGTAACTTATAACCAAAGTAAAAACTAATATGGGATATTTTTTTTTAATTTTTGATTTTTTGAGATATGAAACAAACCTATGATTTTTCTGATGAAACGCCATGTCTTATTCATTAAATTATAGAGAATAGGAGCTTTTTAAAAATATATAGTTCCTTATAGTTATTGTTTGAATTTTAGACCCTAAATTGATATTTCTTATTTTAAAATTTAATTTTGTATAGTGGGCCATGATATAGACTTTAAAACCAAAAAATTAAGTCAACCCTAAGTTTATCATTTATTTACATTTTACAACAAATTCTGAGTTTTAACTTTTTCATCTCGCCCAGCATCCCTCGGTTCCTCTAGTTTGGTCACTTATTATTTAATGGAAAACTGCTTAGCCTTATTTCGTTTATATTTAAAAATGCGCCAAAATCAGTATATATCCTTGATTTTATAAAAAAAAACATATAATTTTGGACAAAATAGTAGAAAACCGTGTATAAAACTGTTACCTAAATTATTATTGAAATGTAAATTTTGAAGGTATCTCTTTTATACATAGTTTTCTAGTATTTTTTTTTAAATAAATTAAAAAATAATAACCAATATCAGTTTTTACTTTTGTTTTAAGTTAGAAGACAACTAAAATACGATGGTGGTCTAAAAATGAAAAAATGACTTTCGCACTGTATCTCAAAAACTAAAAGGGGCCATAAAAAATCATCTTTGGTTTTATCAACAAGTAGCAACAGTCCTCAAATAGCGCAAGTGTTTATCTCTAATCATAACCAACATACCCTGCAATTACAACGAAATCCGGACACCCTGTACAGTCAGATAGACAATCGAAACATTTAAAGATTTTAAAAAACACAGTTTATCAAAATCGTCAAAGGGGCCTAAGGTTTACATGGTAAGGCCACTGCTGATGGTCAAAAATATCATGTTTTATTAAAAAACATTAGACATAAGCAAAAATTTATTATAAAGTAATATTTTTGAGGATAACCCAAGGTCAAATTGACTAACTTGTCGTGGTCATACGGAGTATAAGAATCTAAAGATAGCTGTTTAGTTAACCGTTGACGAATAGTTTTGACTAAAGTCTTTAACTTCTGGTAACTCTGAACTTATAAACCGACCCTAAGTTCTAGGAAGAAGCGGAACATAGGAAATCCCATGTAAATTTTTATATATAAATATAAACCGACCCTAAGTTCTAGGAAAAAGCGGAACATAGGAAATCTCATGTAAATTTTAGAGTGTTAGTTATTGACTTTCCTGTACATTTTACAGAAAAAAAATGGGAAACAACTTTTAACATACCGTTGTGGCAAGTTTTAAAAAATTTTAATAAACGAATCTTGAATTATTAGACCAGGGTACATAGTTTTCAAAATGAAAAAAAAATAAAGTAGGACAAAAGTTATTGTAGAAGGTAAAAAATATGATAAAAGTTAAAGGAATTATAAATTTTAGGCGATCAGAGGTCGGGAAGGGGGAGTGGGGCTCCAAATCAGTTACTAGTACTTTTTAAAAGCTTTTCTAAGTTCAGTTACCTGTACTTCTTTAGACCAGAAGCTACCGATTTTTCCTCAAAAATTAGTTACTAGTACTTTTACAACAAATTTTTTAAGTCCACTATCCCTCACTTTTGTGGACCAACACCCACCAAGACTACTAGAAAGCTTAGCTATTGGTACTTTTCTCAAACTAACCATCTATAAACATATAATAATAAAACTCCAAAATCACGGAATAACAAAATACGCAAGTGTATGTACTAAAACACGTTGCGATAACTGTAACAGTGCTGTGAATAAACCCGCGGGAACTCACACAAAGACGCTAGAAACTTATTAAAAACTAAGACTTTAAACCATCCTGAACCAACAAAAGACAACCTTAATACTGTAGGCAGTAAAAAGATTAACAACTTTTGTTTTTACACTTTTCTTACATAACCTTAAAATTTATGTAAAAATTTTAAGTAGCAAGTTTTTGGTTTTTTATTTATATCTTTTACTAAAAAAAGAAAAGTACAAAATTTGGTGAAAAATTACCTTGGTATGTCCCAAACACACTAATTTCTTGAAATTAAAATATGTATATGTATTTTTTCAGCTTATTTCGAGTTAATATCGAAGAAGCATTCTTATTTTCAATCACAAATTTACGTGTTAAAATATCGGCTTCAAAAAGTCGGAAAGCTTTTTGCTGGTTAAAATTCCTACTTTTTGATGGTGTAAAAAATATACACTACTTAATTTAACTTTGCCTGAAATCGACAAAAACCGTTTTTACTCTTAAAGACACACCCCTTCCCTTCCCGACTTTAGGTCGCCTGTAATTTATTTTTCTTTTATTTGTAATATTTTTTTCCGTTATTTTTTTAATGAGTTTTAACCTTTCTATAATTTTTTCTTTTTGGTTTTGAAAATTATCGATCCTGGTGATTAAAAAAATCGATTCCGAGATTTTTGCATTTTCTGGAGAACATTTACCAGTGTATTGTATACAGTTTTTTACACCATTAGAAAGTAGAGATTTTAATGAATAAAACTACCACCTTCTTTTTAAGAATGCCGACATTTTGACACGTGAATTATCGATTGAAAATAGGGGTACTTTTTCGATATTTAGTAAAAATAATGTAAAAATGTTAATATTTTTAAACAAAAAAAAATTATAGTGTAATTGGGACATGCAAGGATACGTTTTTATTAAATTTTGTAAAAATAGTGGTTTTACCTGAACCAAACATTTGGTAATTTTGCAATTACATTTAATTGAGTAATTCAAGATTTGCTTAGTATTTTTTTAAGACTTTACACAAGGGTTTGTCAGATTGGTCTCTTTAAAAAGTTATCCTACATTATTTTCGTAAAATCTACAGTGATGCCAATAATTAGCCCCTTTAAAGTTTTATGGGATTTTCTATGTTTCTGCTTGGCGACGCACAGACCCAGTATCAACATGTGTAAAAGATATAACAAAAGTCCGATAATGGCGATAAATTTCGGTAATGATAATATAGCCATTATTATTTAACTTCTGACAAACGTATATAGTTAGTTTTGACTTTAATAGAAAACGTAGTAAGTAATAGTAGGTCTAAGAATTTAGTTTTTGTAAACGATAGATCTGTTAAAATAAAAGGTTGTTTACAAAGCCCGGTATTTTATAACGTATAATTGTTAATAACATGTAAGCGGAAAAAGCATTGTTTTCTAGATACAGGATGTTAAACTTAAAAAAATGTTTATAACTAAAATATCTCTCATTGGATTTAAATAAATTTAGCGTTTGTATTACCTTTTATACAAAATATTTTAAATAAACATCATCCGACTTTTTAAGATAAAAATACGTTCTGCCAAATCGAAAGAATTATACACCATGTGTAGAAAGGAGACGATCTAAGGCACAAGAATAAATATATTAACCAGAAGGATATCTCGAAGGCGGCTTCTTTGATGTCTCCTAGAGCGTCTCATGACGCTTCGAAGTGCATATTTTTAAGGAAATTAACATGTTTAGGCGCCTATCTCTTAAAAATATATTTTAATATTATTATAATGCATTTTATAACATCTATGCAATCAAATAAAACAGATGCTTTAATAATATGTCGTATTGAGATTATATTAATAATTATTATGAAATGTGTCTATTTATTTTCGCATATGACAATTTTTTATTTTTCATATTTTTGAAGTTTCTATTTATCCATTTGAGTGGTATGGAATAGTCTAACTGTAACAAACCATTTAATTAAATAACTAATTGGAAATTGTTTACAAGGATGTAAAAAACTATTTTTAAACGGTTTTACTTGACCTGTTTGTTATTTATTTGGAATTATTTTTTGGGTCAAATCTAGTAATTGAAATTTGACCCCCTTCCTGACGACCGATCGATCTGAAATTTGGTACACTTACTTAGTCTTGATGACAATACAATATAACATATTCTTTATGATTTTAAATCCAACATGGCCGCCGATACAAAATGGCGGATTACATATTACTTTACTACAACCTCAATATGGGTATCAAATTAAAGGGCTTTATTGGTAGAATAGAACCCACTATGAAAAAATAAAATCCAAGATGGCCGCCGCCACAAAATGGCGGATTATATATTTTTCTCACAACTACCTCAATATGGGTATCAAATGAAAGGGTTTGAGTAGGGAGAGATGAGGCATTGAGCGACCACCGTCCACCGGTGGAGCTTATTATCTCAAGATCTCTGACGTCATTCGAAATTTAGGAATCTTGCGCAACGCGTTATTTAGGGCGTGGTCCCTACTATCTGTCAAACCATAAATGTCATCTGTCACCTGTCAAATGTCATCTGTCACCTGTCATATGTCAAAAATCACGTGACTAGGAAAATGGCCGCCATGCGTAGGATACTTGCGCTATGGTCATAAATTGATTTGCGCAAACGCGAAAATTCCAAGTCATACCGTTCGGGCGCTATCGACTAAAATCGTTATTTAACCTTGATGATGAGTCATTGGCGCGCGGTTTAAATTTTTTAAATATAGTGTAACGTCATACCTATCGAATAGCGAAAACCGCATGACGCCATCTTTAGCCATAAGGGCGCTACAGCTGTTTAAAATATGGCGAGAGACACCAACCAGCGATTAGGACGGTAACCCCATAGCAAAATTAACCATAGCGGCCTTATTATTAAACTTAGAATAATGAAACTTGAACAAAGAATAGTTGCTAACGGTAAATAATTTCAAGGTCAAACCTGTCACATGATAAGCCTAAACTTCTAAGAATTACGGCCCCCAGCACCCTGCACCCCAGCTTAAGCCGTTGGTTTAAGCGGAAGGCGTAACCAAACGTATGCGGTAAAAAATGGCGCGATTCGCCGTCAACATAACCTTAAACTTATCTTAGCGTCTTGCGCATGCGCAAAAAATGACGTCAACACAACCTAGAAATAGGGTATATTATTGATTGTCATTAGTTGCAGACACGTGGTTTATTAAATATATAGACAAAATGGTGAAGGTGAAAAATTATTAGGGCCTTAACAGTTTTTAACGTATATTTCGGTTTCTAGTAGACCGATTTTAGTTGTTCTTTTTGCTAATAATTTAATTTTTATAAATCTACAAATATTAATACTAAAATTTTTAATAATTATGTTATTTGAGTGTAAATAGGGCCTTAACAGTTTTTAACGTATATTTTGGTTTCTAGTAGACCGATTTTAGTTGTTCTTTTTGCAAATAATTTAATTTTTATAAATCTACAAATATTAATACTAAAATTTTTATAATTATGTTATTTGAGTGTAAATAGGGCCTTAACAGTTTTTAACGTATATCTTGGCTTCTAGTGGTTTGATTTTAGTCATTCTTTTTTTAAACAATTTATTTTTAATAAATATATTAACCTAATTTTTAAATAAATATGTTATTTGAGAGCAAATAGGGCCTTAACAGTTTTTGACGTATATCTTGGCTTCTAGTGGTTTGATTTTAGTCATTCTTTTATTAAACAATTATTTTTAATAAATATATTAACACTAATTTTTTAAATAAATATGTTATTTGAGAGTAAATAGGGCCTTAAGAGTTTTTAACGTATATTTTGGTTTCTAGTAGACCGATTTTAGTTGTTCTTTTTGCAAATAATTTAATTTTTATAAATCTACAAATATTAATACTAAAATTTTTATAATTATGTTATTTGAGTGTAAATAGGGCCTTAACAGTTTTTAACGTATATCTTGGCTTCTAGTGGTTTGATTTTAGTCATTCTTTTTTTTAAACAATTATTTTAAATAAATATATTAACACTAATTTTTCAAATAAATATGTTATTTAAGGGTGAAAAATTATTAGGGCCTTAACAGTTTTTAACGTATATTAGAAATACAGGGCTGTTTTTGGAAATACAGGTCTGTTTTTAGAAATACAGGACTGTTTTTGAAAATACAGGGCTGTTTTTAGAAATACAGGGCTGTTTTTGGAAATACAGGGCTGTTTTTGGAAATACAGGGCTGTTTTTGGAAATACAGGGCTGTTTTTAGAAATACAGGGCTGTTTTTGGAAATACAGGGCTGTTTTTGGAAATACAGGGCTGTTTTTGGAAATACAGGACTGTTTTTGGAAATACAGGGCTGTTTTTAACGCATGCGTAAGACCGTCAATAGGAGTGTAAACATGGTGGATTATGAAGATATACGCCGAGCGCCACGTGCAGAGGTTGCGCTCCACGCCTTATGACATAACCTTAAACTTATATAGTTCATTCGCATGCGCGAAAAATGACGTGAACATAACCTAGAAATTCGGACACTGTTATGATTGAAACATAACCTAAAATTTACTCGGATAAGCCCTCGCCCCGCGTCTAACAATTAGGGCTCCGGGTCCTGCGATAACGCCCCCCGCCTAAGCCCTGGGGTCCCACAAAACGGCACCGTATTTTAGAAAAACGGCACCGTTTTTTAAAATACGGCACCGTTTTTAAAATACAGCACCGTTTTTCTAAAATACGGCACCGTATTTTAAAATACGGCACCGTTTTTAAAATACGGCACCGTTTTTTAAAATACGGCACCGTTTTTAAAATACGGCACCGTTTTCTAAAATACGGCACCGTTTTTTAAAATACGGCACCGTTTTTTAAAATACGGCACCGTATTTTAAAATACGGCACTGTTTTTTAAAATACGGCACTGTTTTTTAAAATACGGCACTGTATTTTAGAAAAACGGTGCCGTATTTGGAAAATACAGGGCTGTATTTTGAAACTACAGGGCTGTTCAGCTGTTTATTTTGCTGTTCATATTTAATTACCTGTTCATGTTTAGACTTTTGCGCAGGCGTCATAATTGTAGATACATATATTAGATAAGTCCAGAGAGACTTGGTCAGTCCCCGAGAGGTGTGGTGTGGTTGTGTGTTTTTAAATCACATCATACTTTGCCTCCTTGGTTCGTACTGACTCAACCTGAAACCTGTCAAAACAAGAAACCTACTCTTGATGGTTAATATACCATGCGGTTTTCGCTATTCGATAGGTATACTTGGTAATATTAGTGTCGTTGACAGCCTCGTATATAATTTGCATATCTACTTGTGATAATATTAGCACCGCTGGCGGCCCTGTATAATATACCTATATATCTCCTTGTATCACGGCAAATTACTGCTTTTTAAATAAAATCACTGTTATTTGCCGTCTTTTAAATTAAATCGCTCTTATTTCATTAATAAACAGTTTATTACAGTATAATTATTTAAAAGACGGCAAAATTACTGTTTTTTAAATAAGAATCACTGTTATTTGCCGTCTTTTAAATTATATCGCTGTTATTTCATTAATAAACAGTTTATTACAGTAAAATTATTTAAAAGACGGCAAAATTACTGCTTTTTAAATAAAATCACTGTTATTTGCCGTCTTTTAAATTATATCGCTGTTATTTCATTAATAAACAGTTTATTACAGTAAAATTATTTAAAAGACGGCAAAATTACTGCTTTTTAAATAAGAACACTGTTATTTGCCGTCTTTTAAATTATATCGCTGTTATTTCATTAATAAACAGTTTATTACAGTAAAATTATTTAAAAGACGGCAAAATTACTGCTTTTTAAATAAAATCACTGTTATTTGCCGTCGTTTAAATTATATCGCTGTTATTTCATTAATAAACAGTTTATTACACTATAATTATTTAAAGACGGCAAAATTACTGCTTTTTAAATAAAATCACTGTTATTTGCCGTCTTTTAAATTATATCGCTGTTATTTTATTAATAAACAGTTTATTACAGTATAATTATTTAAAAGACGGCAAAATTACTGCTTTTTAAATAAGAACACTGTTATTTGCCGTCTTTTAAATAACTATACTGTAATACGAGTGGGGCCCCAGGGCTTAGGCGGGAGGCGTTATCGCAGGACCCGGAGCCCTAATTGTTAGACGCGGGGCGAGGGCTTATCCGAGTAAATTTTAGGTTATGTTTCAATCATAACAGTGTCCGAATTTCTAGGTTATGTTGACGTCATTTTTTCGCGCATGCGAATGAACTATATAAGTTTAAGGTTATGTCATAAGGCGTGGAGCGCAACCTCTGCACGTGGCGCTCGGCGTATATCTTCATAATCCACCATGTTTACACTCCTATTGACGGTCTTACGCATGCGTTAAAAACAGCCCTGTATTTCCAAAAACAGTCCTGTATTTCCAAAAACAGCCCTGTATTTCCAAAAACAGCCCTGTATTTCCAAAAACAGCCCTGTATTTCTAAAAACAGCCCTGTATTTCCAAAAACAGCCCTGTATTTCCAAAAACAGCCCTGTATTTCCAAAAACAGCCCTGTATTTCTAAAAACAGCCCTGTATTTTCAAAAACAGTCCTGTATTTCTAAAAACAGACCTGTATTTCCAAAAACAGCCCTGTATTTCTAATATACGTTAAAAACTGTTAAGGCCCTAATAATTTTTCACCCTTAAATAACATATTTATTTAAAAATTAGTGTTAATATATTTATTTAAAATAATTGTTTAAAAAAAAGAATGACTAAAATCAAACCACTAGAAGCCAAGATATACGTTAAAAACTGTTAAGGCCCTATTTACACTCAAATAACATAATTATAAAAATTTTAGTATTAATATTTGTAGATTTATAAAAATTAAATTATTTGCAAAAAGAACAACTAAAATCGGTCTACTAGAAACCAAAATATACGTTAAAAACTCTTAAGGCCCTATTTACTCTCAAATAACATATTTATTTAAAAAATTAGTGTTAATATATTTATTAAAAATAATTGTTTAAAAAAAGAATGACTAAAATCAAACCACTAGAAGCCAAGATATACGTCAAAAACTGTTAAGGCCCTATTTGCTCTCAAATAACATATTTATTTAAAAATTAGGTTAATATATTTATTAAAAATAAATTGTTTAAAAAAGAATGACTAAAATCAAACCACTAGAAGCCAAGATATACGTTAAAAACTGTTAAGGCCCTATTTACACTCAAATAACATAATTATAAAAATTTTAGTATTAATATTTGTAGATTTATAAAAATTAAATTATTTGCAAAAAGAACAACTAAAATCGGTCTACTAGAAACCAAAATATACGTTAAAAACTGTTAAGGCCCTATTTACACTCAAATAACATAATTATTAAAAATTTTAGTATTAATATTTGTAGATTTATAAAAATTAAATTATTAGCAAAAAGAACAACTAAAATCGGTCTACTAGAAACCGAAATATACGTTAAAAACTGTTAAGGCCCTAATAATTTTTCACCTTCACCATTTTGTCTATATATTTAATAAACCACGTGTCTGCAACTAATGTCAATCAATAATATACCCTATTTCTAGGTTGTGTTGACGTCATTTTTTGCGCATGCGCAAGACGCTAAGATAAGTTTAAGGTTATGTTGACGGCGAATCGCGCCATTTTTTACCGCATGCGTTTGGTTACGCCTTCCGCTTAAACCAACGGCTTAAGCGGGGGTGCAGGGTGCTGGAGGCCGTAATTCTTAGAAGTTTAGGCTTATCATGTGACAGGTTTGACCTTGAAATTATTTACCGTTAGCAACTATTCTTTGTTCAAGTTTCATTATTCTAAGTTTAATAATAAGGCCGCTATGGTTAATTTTGCTATGGGGTTACCGTCCTAATCGCTGGTTGGTGTCTCTCGCCATATTTTAAACAGCTGTAGCGCCCTTATGGCTAAAGATGGCGTCATGCGGTTTTCGCTATTCGATAGGTATGACGTTACACTATATTTAAAAAATTTAAACCGCGCGCCAATGACTCATCATCAAGGTTAAATAACGATTTTAGTCGATAGCGCCCGAACGGTATGACTTGGAATTTTCGCGTTTGCGCAAATCAATTTATGACCATAGCGCAAGTATCCTACGCATGGCGGCCATTTTCCTAGTCACGTGATTTTTGACATATGACAGGTGACAGATGACATTTGACAGGTGACAGATGACATTTATGGTTTGACAGATAGTAGGGACCACGCCCTAAACAACGCGTTGCGCAAGATTCCTAAATTTCAAATGACGTCAGAGATCTTGAGATAATAAGCTCCACCGGTGGACGGTGGCCCCTCAATGCCTCATCTCTCCCTACTGGTTTGGTTGGTAGAATAGAGCTCACTATGAAAAACATAAAATTCAAGATGGACGCTGCTGCAAAATGGCGAATTACATATTTTCCACAACTTCTTCAATATAGAATCGTTGGTTAGTTCTGGTTAGTTATAGTAAGGCGAACTCAATAGAATGAGAAGTATCAACTAACAACAAAACTAAAAACTTGAAAATAAATTATGTAAAAAAATTTTTTATGTTAAACGGTTTTATTGTACTAAAAGCTAAAAATAATTCAATAAGTCCTAGCTACCAGATCGCACCAATCTTCTCATCAATCTGGGGTATTGATCAGACAAATAATAAAATCGTTGGGCAATTGACATTTCTATCATAATATTTACTCTGGATACGCTTCAGTTTTTTAAAATATGTATTGTATAATTTACACAAGTGTCTATTTATTTTTCCATATGACAATTTTTCTATTTTTAACATTTTTGAAATTCTTGTTTATACATTTGAGTGTATGGAATAATCTAACTCTACCAAATAATTTAATTAAATAATTAATTGGAAAATTTTCACAAGGATGTAAAAACTAGTATTTTTGCAGATATTTTCAAACTTTTGAATTAATTTTTTTGTATTACAATACTTTCAAAATTTATTTGAAATAAAGTTTCTAATAATGAAATAAACTTTACGAAGTCATTGTGAGGCATATTCAAATTTCCAAATACGTCTAAATTAGCATTTTTATATGCTTTATGGTAACAAAACAAAGTCGTTTCATCTAGATCTTGATATGCCTTTGAATATGCCTCACAAATTTCGCAAGAATGTACAGCTAAACATTTTTTAATTAGATATCCAGCAAAATATCTTACGAAATTAGTTTCTAGCAGAGTATCTTTTTGGTAACTTGTGTCAATAATAATTGGTATATCCGCTCTTTCTGACACTGTTGGAGGTTTAATAATAGGAAAATTATCATTCTGTTTAATTACATCGGATACTCTTAGAAGCAAATTATTCATATCATTTTCACAGTTTTCTGTGCCAGAGTTAAGCAATCTGACACAAAAACTTTTCTAAAACTTGTTTGGAATTGTCTTGCAGTTGGATTGACGCAATTTGTATTTTGCTGTCTTATAATGCCATGATAGGTAATTAGTCCAGAAAAATAAAACGTATCGCAATAAACTATATAAAATACATTGACCGTTACCGAGTCGTTGCTTCGCCTTTCACTACTGCACTGGCAATTTCGGTTTAGAATTTCGGTTTAGTAGCCCTCGAAGGTCACAGCCTGCGCCGCTCAAGGTAAAAGAGATATCCTTCTGGTTAATATATTTATTCTTGTGATAATAGTAAATAAAACCTACGGTTCATACCTTCCCAGACTGTAGTAGTTGGTGCTTAAAGGGCAGCATCCAGCGTTCATTTGTTTTTAAGTAAGAGTAAGATTAGTAACGGAGTCTTCCATACTCCATGTCACCACGTGTGTAACAAAACCTATTTTAATTACCATGGGTAGTTGTGGTAATATTTCGCAATAATTCTTTTATCATTTATACGTCCTTTATAAAAAATGAAGTCGATTTTCTATTATTGAAAATTTAGCTGATCTGTAGTTAGATTACATGATAAGAAGGTTAACACGTTCACTGCGATACCAGTCACATATGTCTGGTACCCTTTAGAACGTTACGACGGCTACTGGTTGTGCCATCTATTACGTTCCACCGAAGGCTGTATCTTCAAAACCATTTTTCTTACGGTAGAGCTACAGGTAGCTATCTGATGCTCGCGGAAGCTGAACTGTTAAAACATGCGTAGTATGTACCGGACACATGCGACCGGTATCGCACCAAGTGAAAACAGTATCACATGTGTGCGGTACCCGACACATGTAACTGGAAGTGTCTGAGCAGGCTTGTGCGGTTTTGTATTGTAATATAACAAATATTTTTGTTTATAATGGCTTTACGAAGCCAAAAAATTTTGAATTATTAAAACAAAATAGCAATGATTCCAGCGACCCTCATACAGTAAGAGTGGTCTAGTGGACAGAGCTTTGATCTTCGAAGTCAGAGGTGGGCGGTTCGATTCCCAGCAGGGGAGACATATTTAGGTAGTAGTTATTTAAAAATAATGACCGTGGTGGCACTACCGCGTTGTCTAAAAGGTGCTGTGAAATGCAACTGCATGTTTCAGTGCTTGGACAACGTTGACGGAACAGGGGAACGATGGGTTAAACATCTAATAACCTGACACCCACGGTACTCTGGTATTTAGGCATAGACCTTCGTGGGATGTCAAAAAGATTAAAAAAAAAACCTAATGGGTCATTTGGTAGGTTCAGGTCGCATCTTATATGGTGACAACTTTTACTTAGGTGTCCATTTTGTAAAAAAAACTTCAAGCAAGAAAAACTTTTTATTGTGGAACTTAGATCAAACAGAAGAAGTCTTTACAAAGAGTTCATTAAGCGCGGTATAAAAAAAAGTGATAGGAGTACATAATGGAAAGGATGCTAAAATAATAAAGTGGCAGGATAAGAGGCTCATGATATCTAATAAAAAAGACCATGATATCAGCCTACGAGATACCGGCAAAAAAATAAAAATTTAGAGCCAGTTTTTAAACCTAAATGCATCATAGATTACAATAAAGATAAAAAACGAGTCGATCTGAGAGATCAAATGTCCTCTTACTACACAGCTTTACGAAAAGGGCTTAAATGGTATAGAAAAACGGCGTTTAAATTATTGTTAGGAACTACAATTGTCAATTCTCATGTAATTTGTACCGTGACTCATCAAAACAATTAAAGCATGCTACAGTTTAGAGTAAACCTGGCAATTGCGCTAGTGGAACAAGGTTCTAAACAACAGAATACAAGCTTAGTTTGCACTCCCAAAAGAATCCATACATTTACTTTTGAGCAGAGCCCAGGGAGAAAACGGCATAGAAACTGTGTAGGTTGCTATAAAAACCTTAAAGCTACATTATCCAGTAGAGAAGCGGACAAAAAGTTACTAAAGTATTAGGCTACGGTGCTGATTGTGATAAAAAACCCGCAATGTGCCTTTTGTGCTTTGATAAAAAAAGCTTAATATTATAGCAAAGCTAAATTAAAAGTAAAAATTTTTACATACCTATGTCTTTTTTTTAATAAATAAATAATTTTAACTGAATCAACGTATTTTTGCTTGATCCTTTTCATTTACGTCAGCCCGGCTTAAGCACATTATTCCTGGCACAATTATCAATTAACAATGTATAAAACCCATGCCAATGGTTTTTAAATATAATAGAAAAAGAGTGCTATACATACCAGACATATGAGTCTGGTACCGTCGTAATGAAAACAACACTTGTGTTTGGTTTCTTGAGCAAGACACCCTTGACTAGTATCGCAGTGAACGTGTTAAACGTAGAAAACTTTAGAAGAGATCTAATACTAAGTATTATTGTGGCGCGCTTGTGGCGGCTTCGGTTGTATCGGCAAACGTCGATCACTGGAGTTAAGCAGTGAAATGCGCGCCCATAATTTAGATGGGTGTCCGAGGGCAGCGGTGTTTCGGGCGGCGGCACACGGTGTTGTCTGCTCGGGGATGCGGACCGAGCAACAACCATCTAAGTTATGGAATGAATGGTGTGTGAATGAGAAGGAGTAGGGGTCAAGGTACAATAAGCCTTCAGGCTGCAGTGCACCACCTAGGGGGCGGTCGTCGGACCTGGGTGGGATGACCCCGAAAGGGTGAAAAAAAAAAAAAAAAAGTATTATTGTATTTGAGACATTTTTAAAAGTGATGTTCTAGAAAAGAAACTTGCAAAAAAGACAGCATACTTGTGCTTTAGCTGCAAAAAACCCATTTCCCTACAGTCTTAAAAAAAATTATTTACTTTATTTTACGTTTTGCACATTTCTTTTTACCTTTGGGCAGTATTATTAGTTTTTTTTTAGTACTTTCACCATCGTTAATGATCTCATTTATGCCCAAAATAATAATTCGACCTGTATTTTAGGCTGTATTAGTTAGGAGGATCATATTTTTATTTAAGTTTTTTTAGTTTAGGCTTTTTCAAGTGTTTAGTTATGTTTTTTTTTTATATAAAAATATTTAAAACATTTATACACCTTTTATTTAAACATACAAAAATAAAGAAATATTTTAGATTATCTGAATTACGATAAAGGAAATCTCAGGAGTCTGCCAGACTCTATGTCACCTTTGTGACAAAAATTTAGATGGCACCAGTTAAGGATTAATATTAAAGAGCGGGTTTATATTTTTTTTTCTTTAATAATGAGCTAAACTTCTAATAGTTATCAACAAAGTTTAAAGCGACGTGCCTCTACAAATTGACCTAATAAATAAAACTTTCATAATTTATCACTCTTGATGTTATACCACATTCCAGCAAGATGTGAATAATGTAGTTTACTGGATTAATTGTCAAACACAGATTGGTAAAATTTATAGCCATTTTCATTAGCATAGACACAAAATATAAGAGGTAACTTTATATTTTGTGTCTATGCTTTAGAAATATTTACACCAGTTTACACAAATTGCTGCTGTAATGCAAAAGGATTTTTTTTTGTTAATTGTTGCTCTTTAAAATTAAAATTTATATTGTTTTTAACAAGTATTAAACAATTCCTAAGTAAGGATTTAAAAAAAATAGTTTCTTTCACAAGTTGTTAAAGGTTATTTATGATGTAACGTAGGGGGACGTTGCTACACAGGGTGTTACCTAACTAAGGTACGAAACTTAAGAAGCTGATTTTTTTATATATTTTTATAGAAAAAAGTATTCATAAACATATGTCCGGTCTTGCTTCATTTGTGAGATACAGGGCATTAAAGCTTTTTAAAAAAGTCGATATTTTTGAAACACATATTAAACATAAACCAATATAGATAAAATTTATACACCTATTTAATGTAATAAGGTGCCTGTAAAGCTCTACATAGAATAAGATTATTGGGTCTAGTGGCGTCTCAGCGGACAAGTAAATATTAATGTGATTAAAAAGTACGCCAAGACTTTATGCAAAGTTTCTATATTTTTTCCGATTAAGCAATTAGAAATGAAACTTTTTAGTCTTCTAAATTTATGTGTGTTCTTGTTTTGTGGGTTAGGTTTTTGATTTATATGTCAGTCAGTTAGTTGAAAATTAACGACTTCTGGACCTTCATATCTTTATAACCGTTTGAGCTAGCTTTATAAAATTTGAATTTCCAGTCCTTATAGATATAAGGTTTTAGGTTATGGAGCAGTCAAAGGTAGTACCAAGTAATTCGCGTAATACTATTCGCGGCGCTGCATAGTACAGCGATCTTATGGAACTGTTGGACAAAATTAATATATCCAAAACTAATAAAGAAGACATATCAAATGTAATAATATTGTAAAGCACTTTGGACGATCTTTATAATGTTGATATAATATACAGGGGTTGCATTTAAAAATAATAAACTTAAATTTTTCTTCTTACCTGTATATTCAAAGAGATAATTACAATTTAAAACTTTATTTAAAAATTACAGGATAGACCCAATAAACTAATGTTTTTGTTAATTTTTTAGAATTAAAAAAAAGTAAAGAAGGTGTAAATTTATCATTTGACTTCAGGGAGTATTTATACTAGCTATATGTGTAAGAAAAACTGCAAATAATTTTTATAATTAAAGACTTGTACTAATTACTTTTAAATTATCAGGATTTTGGATGTTAAAATCATTTATAATAATTCTATTACAACTTGTTTTTCTTGCCTTATTGCTGAAACCCAAGGTTCAAAACAGTTACCGTAGATAATTCATGCAGAGTAAAAACGATCTGCATTTGGAATCGTTGCAAAAATTGCAGTTCTAAGTATAAGCCTTATTCTACATTAAGTTTTCTACAAAATGACAAAAAGTTGCAAATATACATTTTTATAGTTTAGTGAATTTGCCAAAACAGAACAATAATATGTAGAAAATCGCTATACTTTCTTTTAATAAGAAAAACAAACTGATGGAAATCAAATATTCCTTAAGATGTAATAATTAAGACATTTACATGTATTTGTCGCCTCTATTATACAATACTCATATTTTTTTCTTTTGTTAAAATTCCAAATATTCAGGCAAAATTGTAACTGATAATTGTTTGTCAATATGCTACCTGCAATTTTTGTTAACTTTAATGCAATAAATTTAAATGATGCGTGGCCTAACAAATTTATGATTTTAAAATATAATTTTTTTGTCAATTTAGTTACTATCAATTTTACTAAAAATAGAACCCAGACTAAAAAAACGAAAATCAGGTTTTTGGTCACACATTGGTGCACTGTGCGCTGTAGCTAGTTCCCTTGTTGTCTAGATTATTGACAATCAATATATGACTATACCAATAAATAGAAAATTATATATTTTATAATATGTATGTACAGGGTTTTCAATATTATTTTGCCACACACTTTTAACTATAACCAAGAAAAAGAGAGAAAAACTTTGTGTTTAAAATTTTCATACTTTTTTATCCATTATCTTTAGATCATAAAAACAATTGGAATTAAAAACTCAAGGAAAATGAAGGCGTAAGCTTTTTTTAACTAGAATACCCTGTATAATATGTCATTAGTAAAAAGGTATTTTAAAAAGATTCACAAAAATACCACATATCTTTATTAGTTTTCGAAATATGACCCCTTACAAAATAGTAGACATAATTTTCATTATACCTAACATACCTACTGGCGACACTAAGGTGAGACCGAGAGTCATAGATGTAATTGAAACTATACACACATTTAAAGGTCTATATTTCCGAAATTATTAAAGATAGATGTATTAAATTTGAAGTTTTTGTAAATTTCTTTTAAATACCAATTGATGAGTGATATAATATAGGGTGTTCCATTAAAAAAAGTTTACCTCTTTATTTTTCTTGAGTCTTTGATATTCATTTGTTCCTTTTTTTTTGCTCAAAAAATAATTGCAAAGCATATTTTTTATCCTTCTTGGTTATAGTTAAAAGTAGGTGGCAAACTATAAATGAAACCCTTGTATAAATTTGCTACAACAATAGTGATATGGTTTTTATAATTTCTTTCTCTGAGAGAAAAAACGATGACTTAATGTTAAAAAAACCCATTTTTTAAATATACTAAAGTCAGAAAATTAATTATGTTAATGGTCGGCTGTTGTATTAAAAACGACAATTACAACTTGCGTTTGCTATGGGAGCCTTTAATGGATTTATTAAATATCTCTTAATGAAATTTTGCAATTTAACATACTTAAATTAAAAATTTGGATTTAAAAGTGATGTTTTAGTAATTATTTTCAATATAGTAATTTTTAAAGAATGTCTTATTGGACTTTAGATGTACAGGAAATGTAATTTTTGTAAAATAAAATATTCTGAAATTAAATACCTACCATTTATTACGGTGTATGCATGTTCAAGGAAAAACTACTAAATTTTTTTGCCACGTGAAAAAAGTAATTCAATACATTTTTACCACGGGTAAAAAGTAATTTAACGAAAAGTCACATTTTATTACCTGTTAACACAAACGAAATGTTAGATTTTTCCCTAGAACGGAAGAAATACACTTTAATCTTATATATGCAGGTTGTTTTTTAAATTTTAGTTAACTGTTAAATAAAATAAAAAAATATTGGGACTTTTTGTTATATAAGTGTGGGTGGTGGTAAAAAATATTATCAAAAATTACTTTTTATATTAATACTAAATAGAAAAAATTGCTTTTTAATGTTTCAAAAATTATTAGAGCATTACTCTACAATTGTTTTGCCTTTCTAGGGCTTCATCAAGAGTACTTCGTATTTGAGCTTATATGGTTGATTTTGTGTGATAATGGGAATATCTTTAAGTATCTTAATAATTTCAGATTGATGTTTGTTTGTGGGGTCATTTGGTATTTTAATTACATTGCTGTCTTCTAATAAATGTTCTACCTTATTAATATAGTCTATTTTAGTTAAAATTGTAACCGTGTTACCTTTGTCTGCTTTGCAAAGAATTAAGTTGTTTTGAACTAATTTATCTTTTAAACTTATGATGCATTTAATTTCTCCTTTATTACCATTTGGAATATTAATATTATTAAACAATTTAGCTAAATCAATTTTATCTTCTATAGTTATATTATCTAACGAGTTAATTGCAATTTCTGTGTTTACAGCTAAAGATTCTAGCTCCTGTTTGTTAAACATATGAGGAGAGTATTTTAAACCTTTTTCGAGCAAAGACATTTCTTTCTGTGTAAAGGTAATATTAGAAAGGTTTACCACTCTTGGGTAAAATTTAAACATCTCTTGATGGCTACTGTTAACTATGATATTTGTATACAAATTGTTTTTCTCTGAAATTAGCCTACTTAATTTATTATATTGTGTGTTGTATTGAAACTGAACTTTTTCATTAACCGTCTCTCTTATAAGTCTATCAATATATTGAAAATAAAAATAGTTTTCTTTTTGCAGGAGTTCTGTGTGAATTAATTTTAAATGTAGACTTACATTGTCTCTTGACATATACCACATTTTTTCTTCTTCGTGTAACCATTTTTTATATGCTGTGTGGATGGCTGTGTCTGCTTGTGTGGACTGGTAGTTGCATTTTATTTTCATATGTTTGGGTACGACATTGTTAACTAGACACTGCTTAGTAAACCATATGTGATTAGAACACTTTTTCAACTTTAGTAGACATCGTTGGTAAAAACTGCTAATTTCGCCTCGCTCGCGATTTTAATACACTGAATTGTATCCGCAGTTGGTTTCTTGTGAAACATTTTTTAAATATTAATACTAAATAGAAAAAATTGCTTTTTAATGTTTCAAAAATTATTAGAGCATTACTTTTTTATCTTAAATATTTGTAAATTATTTACCATAATAGGTAACTCAAAATGAGCGAAACATATATTTATTTTCAACGTAATTTAAAGACTATTATAGCTAATGTTGTCTTTATTTGTCAGCCTCATTTCGCCTTAATTAACGAAACCTTACTGACTTACTAATTAGGGCAAATTTTCTCGTATTCGTGTGTCTATTGTTAATATTAAATTAGGATGAACTGTAAAACAATTTTGTTTTAAATGTTTAAATATACTTTAAGTAGTTTAAAATAGGACATAATACGTAATTAAATTATGCAGTATATTTGGCTCATATTAACAACATTTTCATGAAATTTACTTTTTCGTGGCACACTTTTATTTCAATAAGATGTACTTTTTCGGCATCATTAATTTTTAAGTAATATTAACGTTTACAAAATCATACATTATTAGTCACTTGTCCCTAGAATAATAGGTATAAAGTCAACTTGCTTACCTAAAATTAAAATACACTAAATACACTAAAAAATCAAAAATTTAATATGATTTTTATAATTTATTAATAAAACGACCAGTAAAAATTTGTTTTTTATTTGCGTGCGCAAAGTTGCACTTTGCGCCAACCGTATATTTTAATAAATTTTCAGTATGTACTAAATTCTACATCAAAAATGTTTAACACACTATAAGTCAATTGCTGCTAGTTTTTAAGGTATCACCAGTATGCCGATATACGTATTAATGATAAACAGTAAAGAAATAAAATAATATTTTGGTTCTAGTTATTTTTAAATAATTCTGTTACTGTCAGAGTAACAAATAATAATAACATATTATTAATTACCTTTCATTGTAGAAACTACTAATAGATATGTCAGCAATTTAGTTTATTATAGGCACATATTTTCTTAATGGCATTAAAATACGACATATATATCGGTCAACTATGACTGGTTATTGTTTAAGTTATTAAATATGCATCTAAAATAAACTAAATTGCTGACGTACCTACTAGCAGTTCTTAAACGAAAGGTATTTGTCACTGACAGTTTCAAAATAATTTAAAAATAGTTAGAAACAGAATTTCAGAAACTTATTTTTAAACTTTTAACCATTAAGAAGTATACCAACATACTGCTGATATCTCAAAAAGCAGCAATAATTGACGTATGGTGTTAAAAACATTTTGATGTAGAATTTATTAGAGATTTAAACATTTTTAAAATATATTGTGTGTTTTATTAAAGAAAACCTGCTTGACAATAAAAATATGTTTTTAAAACACTTCGTATATTAACTAGTACTGTCAGTAAAGAGAGTGTATCTAAATAAACATTTTTTATTTCAAGTTTTTTTTGTATTTTGTAAAGGAACGAAGTTATTTCGTGTATAAATAGAGTGGGGACACCCTGTTTGCCACTTGCACCCCTTTTTTAGTTATTCTTTTGACGTTTGTGTTGGTGGGGAGAGGAAAAATCCATGAAAAAGTAAATTTTGTTACAGTAATGTGACGTGTGTGTGTAATTGACGTGTTTCACGATTTTTACGTAAGGGTATAAATGTCAAAATTATACGAGGTGGCTTGCTTTAATTGAAATGCACTCTATGATAAATATGTAGTATCATGCTTTCGTTTAAAAGTGTCGTTTAGGTAGGGTTAAGAATTGGTCTTTGATAGTTTTTTTTTTATATAAAAATGCCTTTAACAAAATACCGATTGTATGTAAAAGCATATCAATTTAGATTTTTGGAGGCTTTTATATACAGGGTGATCAAACTTAAGTCGACAATATTGCTAATTTCTTTAATTTTGTTAATACGATGTCGTTTGAATTAGTGAAGTTGTAGTATTTTTTCCGTTGATTAACGTGCTACTATCAGAACAACAATTAAACATCAGGTTTTTGATTTATTATAAAAATTAATATTTTTTTAAATAAAACACCCTGTATATTAAAATTTTTATTTAAAAGATCCAAACAAGAAATTTAAAAAAATTAATTATGTTATATATCAAATTTTTAATAGTTTCGGAAATATGGTCATCCTCCGGAATTTATTAGTAAACTGGCTTTTGTTAATAAAACACCCTGTATATAACATTACCATTAAATAGGTTCTTTAAAAGATCCCTTAAGAATATGCCACGTTTAATATGTCTCTTTCATATAGTGTTGGAAATATGGCCATCCAAATATGAAAATTATGTTAAATTTCGATGATCTCTACAGCTCTAAGCTATAAGCATTAAGTTTAGTGTCTTAGTTAAAATTGACGTTATATCTACTATTTTCTAGATTTGAATGGACATATTTTTAAAACTATAAGAGGTAGACATATCAAATATGGTATAATCTTAAATGTATTTAGGATGTGCTTTTGTTATTTCAAATATAAAAATGAAACTGAATTAGCTAGTCCTACAATTAAAAGAGGTTATAAACCTAATTTAACGTCTTCGTGCACCAACTAATTTACATGGTGTTCCTTAAGTACATGCTAATATTTAAAAATGATTTTTGCACTCATTTAACGAAAAGAACTTTATATGTGCATATACCCTAAACGTCTTAACTTTTGAGATACAGGTGTTAAATTTTTTAAAACACTTATTTTAATAAAAACTGGTTTACTCGATATAAACCTTATTTAAATAGGTGTTTATTATTTTTGTTACATACTTGCTAATAAAAATTATAAAAACACATTTTTAAAAGAAAAATATATGCATCTTTTATGATCTAAAAATATGCAATTATTTGATTGTTTTTCTCTTAAACTAAACAAGCTACGAAAAAAATTTAAAGACATAAAAGTTGTATTTTTTTTTGCTCAATCTAAAAAAGTATAAAATGTTACACACATTTAGACAGTAAGTGGCGTATCGGTTGTTTGTTAGAAACATTCCTTCAGTTGCCATTCAAGACGCCACTGGACTTATTAGATGTTATTAAGTTAGTGAATAATAACCCCTTAATGCCATTAAAAATATTGCAGAATTAAAACAAAATTAAATAAGGTATAGTTAGAATATTTAAAAAATAGTTTTATTTTTTAATATAACACTCTGTATCTTAAAAGTTAAGACGTTTAGGCTATATGTCTACAAAAGGTTTTTTTCTTTAAATAAGTCCAAGAATTACCCCTTAAAAGATTAATTCCATTTATTGCAGAAACATGTACCAGACTGTATGTACTTATTATCTTCAATAAAAAAATATCTTTCTTTACTCATACCTTGTTATAATTCTACACACTTTAATAAAGTTTTGATTTTATTTGTAAGCATTACAGGCATTTCATTTAACCAATACAGTTTTAATTGCAATTCTCGAATTGCGTGTTATATTTCAATAACTTTTAGCATGCAATATTCATGTTAGCAACTTTAAAATATATTTGACTACTTATGCGGTAAAAAATAAAGCAATTTTACTTTATTCTTTAGTCCTTTCCATATTTTTTGTTACACTATCTATTACATCTATATTTAGACCTAAAACACTAAATAAGGGTTATAAAAGTACTTTCGTATTCTTGACATATTTGTATTGTTTTATTACAGAAAATTTACATAGTCGTGTTATAAAATTTAGTTTCATGCAAATATATTTATGCAATCTTGACCTCTGCATTGCAGCAGCTATGTCACACCATCGCTGTGTTGTCATAACAAATATGCTGATCACTGTATTGTTACTCGTTTATTCAAATAATAGTATATTGGGGATTATGCCCTTTTAGGTGGATATCAACCTATTGTAACAACGCTTTACAGTTGGTCAAAGTTTAGGTCAGCGGTCCTCAAACTGTGGGGCGCGCCCCATAGGGAGGCAGGTTAGGTTGGTAAGTGAGGCGCAATAAATTTCAAGCAAAATTACTTAAACCGATATATAAAATTTTTATTGTCAAATACCGAACTACAAACTTGTTATTCTAAGCCTTAATTTAATTTGGTACTAAAATCCATTTTGAGTGAATTGTTGGACAAAATGTCTATTAATTGTTTTTCTTCTTCCAGTGATAGGACATAAGGTTTATTGTCAAATGGATTACAAACCCGATAACACTTGGACAAATTATTATCTTCTTCTGCAAAAAAGTATCGTCGGAAATTCGTACTCTGGTTTTCTAAATCGCCCTCCATGGTTTTTAACATTACAATTTTATAATTATATTCTGATGGAAAATACTGGATACTACTCATTGTGAAAACATATCAAAGCATTTTTTTTTACTTGTTATTCCATAAATGCATTTTGTACAAAAACATTCAATCTTTTTACTCAAATCAAATACATTCAAGTTTTTTGTCTGAAGTTGAAGATTAGGAGCATCAATAAAAAATAGCTTGCCGCAGAAGTCTGCCGAATGCGTATGACCTTCTTCCTTCAAAAATACCACTATTGTACTTCTCAGTTCGTAGATACGCTTGACAACCTTACTACGTGATGACCATCCGGATGAAGAATAAAACAATAAACATTTATGTTTAGGCTCCCATATTTGTTTAGTTTACCTAAAAACCTATTGATTAACTTGTTAGAAAACTGATCTGCAGTTAGTGGTCTCAATAAAATATAAAAATGAAATGTCTGATGGACACTTTAGAGTTTGATATTATTTTGGAAAAATTAACTGGTAAAAGATACAGCTATTTGGTATCTTAACCAGAAAAAAGAAGAAGATTAGTACAAAATGTTTAGCCATATAATAAAGTATTTTATGCTTTATTTGTTTTCTGGAAGATTAGGTTTAAACAAAATATTATTTGGCTTTTCTTCAGAATAAAATTAAAAAGTTTATTTAACATTTTATGAAAATTAAAACTTTTATACATTATGCAGAACTATTCTGCTCTTACACAATATAATAAAAGTTATTATAACTTTAAAAGAAATTAAATAATGAAATATTTAATATTAAGTTACTTACAATACAAAGATTTCAATCTATAAACAAAGGTTCATTAGCACTCGGTTAAAATTATTTTAATCTAATAAAATAAAATCTTAACAAGACGCCAGATGAGAACTGGGCCAATGGTTGCGTCTCAAAAATGTGGTAAATAGTTTACCAAAAATGTGGTAAACAGTTTACCTAAAAACTTATTGATAAACTTGTTGGAAAACTGAAAAAAATATAAAAATGAAATGTCTGATGGACACTTTAGAGTTTGACATTACTTTTGGAAAAATTAACTGGTAAAAGATACACCTATTAGGTATCTTAACCAGATAAAAAGAAGAATAGTAAACAATGTTTAGTTTTAATTTCCATAAAATGTTAAATAAACTTTTTAATTTTATTCTGATGAAAAGCCAAATAATATTTTGTTTAAACTATATTTTACATACCCGGTAAATGAATGGTTACAGGTCGCTTTATATTCGGTTTTAAGACTGTATTAATATAAATCAGATTCGATTAACATTCGCAACCTAACCATGACCAGTAATATGTCACATATCGGAAACTATAAATTCGTTTATTGCTCTAATACAAATCACCAAAAAGTTGGTTTAAAATGTTTTTCAGCGATATATCCATAGTCGTGGAAAAAGTATATTGTGGAACTCGGGCGGAATACTTATTTTCTTCTTGTATGACTTACAACCGCTTTTTAATTTTATACTCGTAGGAAATAAGTAACATTTTATGCTCGCCCCGTAATATAATACAAGTATTTTCCGTTAGTTATCTGGCGCATTTGGTAGAATCTATTTTTGCTCTAGGAAGGTATTGCTTTTTGCAGAGGGATGCAGCAGGTAAATTTAAAAATAATAATAATAAAACTTTTATTTTTGCAACACGTTTAAAAGGGTATAGACAAACATGGCAAGATCTATTTTAAAACATCTAGGGTTGGCAAAGCTTGCTAATGAGAAACAAATACTTGAAAACCGGTCTGCGGATCTTAATGGGCTTTAAAGGAAAAATATTTGGATAGTGTAAAAATATACATCACCATATCGGACAGTGTTTAAAGATGCGACCTTTCAATGCAAGTAAATATCAAGCAGTTAGGACTTTTTAACTCTTTTCCTTCTGTAAAATTATTTTGACATTTTGTTCAATTCGCTTTTTTACGCTGTTGACAGAGGGCCAGATGGGCAATATTTTATGCGCCTTTTTTATTTCTTAAATTATTTTATTTAGGTTTTTTTATTATTGCCTACACCGTACTGATGAGTTTAAATCTGATCTGCAGTTAGTGGTCTCAATAAACTCCAAGTTAAAAACCTTTGGCTAGTGTAAAAATCTGTATTGCCAGATCGAATAGTGTTTGACAGATGCAACCTTACAATGCAAGGAAATAACATGCACTGAATTATTTAGTGTTTCATTCTTTCAGAGTACAAATCTCTCAACATTCTTCGTGCAGTCAAAGGCGAAACGTCGATATATTTTAATTTAACGTGGTTCAAACCCAAGAACTAAGATTCCTTAGTTGCCCAGCTTCCAATCTAAGTGTTGTGCTTTTATAGTTTTAATATAATATGTCGGTTTAAACAATATAAAAAAATAAATGAAATCTTATGGTAACTTTTAAATGAAAGTGGAATATGACTTTGATATTTTTGCATGCCGATAAGAATTCAAAGTTTAAAGGCAAAATATTCCAGACTTTGTAAAATTCCTTTTAAAAACTATGCTTTGATAAAACCGCACAAGACAGCTAATTAGCCGCAAGACTTTAGTTACGGGTTTTTGTCGGGTTTTTTAAATACACCTCGTTAAATTTTAAGCACCTTTAAAAGTCAGATTTTGATAGGTTGGAAACTTCTAATGCTAGGTGCCTAATGATGCAAATAAGGAAAATAGGTTTTCAGTACCTTGGCCCCGGGGCTTCTAATATTATTTTTTATATACAGGGTGGTCCCTAAGTGATGGTCCAAAATTTAACAACAAAAATGCGACGTTAAAATATTTCAATTTAACTAAACTTACCTTAGTACAAAAGTTAATATTAACTGATATACAGGTTGTTAAAAGTTCTTAAAATATTTTAAAAATATTTCGATAATATTTAATACATTTTAAATATTCTAAGAAATTGGTATGTAGGGGTTTTACCATGGGATCTATTCATATCTGACGTTAATTTATAGCTTTTGGACGCAACCTACACTGCTTAGAAATTTCTCTAAACCGTCTTTACTATTTTGTGCTACTCTGTATGCACCAATTAGGTAAACCAGTTAATTCTCTTATGCTTTTTACAGACACGAGGTGTACTTTGTAGGACTAGCTTTAAGCCACCGTTTTAAAGATATTTACGTTTAAGTGCTTTAGTGCAACCTGAGAGTATATGGATAAATACTTAGTTTTATTACAAAATTTTTAACTTATCAAATAATGTTGAAAACAAAATTTACCAGATATTATTTACTATATCGGAGAATCAAATAAAAATTTACCAGCCAAACTCTTTAAAAACCAATTTGTTTTTGCATCAAAAATTTTTACTCCTGGGCCGCTCAGAACATTTTCTAGTCCTTTAATGCCTTCATTTAAGCTAAGCTGAGCAATAAATTAATCATACTGACCAATGTTGACCATTTGGTGACCAATTGCATCCTTCTTAATTGAGCCTTGTATGATAAATTTAAGGCGCTAAAATTTTTTGATGACCTTGATATATTAAACACGCTGTAAAAGTTGGTGGGAATGATCAATTCGTTATATTTAGTGACCATACACGACCAATTCGAAGCTGTTTTCCAAACCTCAAATTTCATATTTTGGGCCGCTAAATATATGGAGCTTATATTTTGACCCTTAAGTAAATTCGACATCGAAAATAAATAATTATAAGGTGTCATAAGCCTAATGTATGTAATCATCAACTGTGAAAAGTAAAGCAAAAAAAATATTTGTTCAAATTAATTTTTAAATATTTCTGTTATTGTCAGATTGACAAATTATATGATTTAATGTGAATAATTCACAGGTTAATATTTGATCCGAGAAGGAACAATAAACCTGACAATGAAAATATGGGTTTTTGGGTCGCTGATTCCGAATCCAAGGTTGTTTAAGCTCTATCGTGTCAGGTTCAAAAATATTAAATAGTTAAATTGTCCAAAATGGTCTGAAAAATCTGAAAAAAATATACGTAAGTTTTTTGAATGGCTGTGTTCAAAGCCGCAGTTATTTTTACACCTTAAGCCATCTAAAGATCATATTAAGGTCATTTAAAGGTCTGAATGTTAAATTGACAAAAATGGTCGAAAATATCTAAAAATTGCATACATATTAACTTGGATCACTGAACTCATAGCCGCTTTTATTTTTACCATTCTAAGCCATTTGAAGATTAAATTGACAAAAATGGTCTAAAAAATCTTAAAAAGTGTATACATAAGTTTTTAGGTTAGCTTTGAGCAAAGCCGCAGTAACTTTAACCATTCAAGTACATTTTAAGGTCGTATCAAGGTCATTTGAAGGTTGAAGCGAACAATTTGGTCTTAAAATCCGAAAACCAAAAATTTTGTCTAAAAAAATCTGAAGAAAAGAAAAATGTATTCTTACTTCTAACCAAATTTTTGCTCTAACATGTACATGACCTTAATAAGACCTTTGAATGTCCTTGAATCATGAAAGTAACTGCGGCTTTGATCAAACCCATCCTAAAAACGTATAACGTTAACGTAATATTTTTCGGATTTTTCTTTCAAATGGCCTTGGATGGTAAAAATAAAAGCGGCTATGAGTTTAGTTATTCGAGTTAATATGTATGCACTTTTCAGATATTTTCGACCATTATTGTCGATTTGATTGCAAAATGACCTTAATACGAGCTTTAGATGTCCTTGAATGTTAAAAATAACTGCAAACTGACTCAGTCGTTCAAAAAACATACGTATGATTTTTTCAGATTTTTCGGACTATTTTTGTCAAACTGACCTTTAAATGGCCTTGAGTCTAATGTGATCGAGCAAAACCGACCTGGAATTCTGAATCAGCGACTTAAAAACCTTTAAATACTCTTGTCAGGTTCGGTGTTTCTTCTCGGATGAAATGTTGACCTGTGTTACCTTCCATTGTAAGACCTACCAATAGGTGGGACAAATATTTAGTTTATTTTAGATGCACATTTACTTACTTAACCTTAAAAGCAACCACGTTAACGTATAGCGTGGTATACATTTTGAACATACAATTTAATTAACCAGTACTGTCAATAAAGAAAGTGTATTTAAAAAAAAGTAGACATTTTTTATTTAAAGTTTATTTTTGTGTCTCCCACATGGGCGAAGTTATTTCCTGTATAAATAGAGATGGAACACATTGTATATTTTTTTATTTAAATTAACACCGAAATACAAAAATTATTTAACTTAAGGAGAAATAAAAATGAAAAAATATACCGTTTTATTTCTTTGCGTGTTTTACATGTTTAAACATAAAAAGACTTTTTTAATCATATAGGTCGTCATGATAATTTTTGCCGTTTTAATTACCTAAACAGTCAAGCTGGAAATGTACAGCCAGGGCCCCATTATATTATAAAAGGACTTTCTTTACCTTTTACACTGAATATTCAAACGCATACTTGTGGTAATGAACATACTTCTGAGAATAACTGGCAGCTTTTTACAACGCGACTTTATATTACCAAGGGATAAAATTGTGTAGGGTCGTGCCCACCAGGTGGTGCAAGCAATGCTGCTGGGGTAAAAATTTTTAAAATAAAATTATATCGTATCAATTGAAAATAATCCCTTAATCATAATTTTTATTTTAAGTTCTAAAATTTTGATAACAAAACTCATAAGAAACAATGTACGAACAACAAATCTAACTCATAGTTTATAAGACCGTCTGCCTTTTGTCAATTTGTAAAAGGTAAAAGTTTGTTAGCACATGCTGCTAATATAGCTAATACTGATGGAAGACCATAAATTTTGTCTCATAGTGGCTTTGGCGGGTACCAGATACGAAATATTAATTAGTTATTAAACTTGTCTTTTTCATTGTGTTAAAGCTAAATTTTATATATGTTACTTGACTACCTTTCGAAAGATATTTCCTTAGTCGCCAGACAGTTTTAACCCCTTGCCAGACAAACATTTTGGGGTAGCCCAATGGTCCGGAGAAGTTCAATATTTCTGTTATTTAAAAAGATATAACAAAAACTTCTATATACGTTTTAGGGTTTTCAAATATAAATGTTCAAAAAATGTTTTAATGTAAAAATATTTTAATGTAAACAGAGTGTCCCAAAAAAGTTATTGCTGTAAAGTTAGTTTTTCTTTTTAATTATTTTTGAAACTCTCTGTAAACATTAAAATATTTTTGGGACATCCATATTTGAAAACCCTACAACTAGTATACAGTGTGCCCCAGAATAGTGCTACAAGAGGACAAATGGATCAAATTTTTTGGATTTTTAAATGTTTTGGAAAAACTAGTCGCATGATCCAAAACTAATAAATACAAAATTTTACTTCCATCGGTAATATATAGGGCGAGTTATAACTAAAAATATGTAAAACAACCAAAAGTTAAGTAGGTACCTTTGACAAAATTGAATAAGTAAATGTCGTAAAGAACTAAATTTTACGGTAACATTTAAAGTTTAAGAATTTATTAAAAAATAAAATTGTAATTTACATTAACGCATTAACAGTTTGAAAAATACTAACTTAAGTAATGAAAATTATTTGTGTTAAGTGTTTAAATCATTTTTAAAGTTTTTTGACAAGCTTTACAAATAAAAAAATCATATTTTATCATATCTTTGTCATGTGCATATTTCTACGTCCCTTCTATATAGTGTGCTTACGAATGAATGAATATACCTGTAAACTTTTTTATTTTTATTGTTTCGAGAAAAAGTGTATTCTTCAGAAAAGTTTTGCTTGCCATACAATATACAGAAGGGCTAAAAATTACAGTAATAAGTTTTAAAAATAAATAAAGTCAGAAAAATATATTTTTAAAGCTGTTTAACTAAACGGCATAAAACAGTAAACAAATCATTTAAACTTACAGTTAAATACAAATCTATGTAATTCTAAATCAATTTTTATATTATAGGCCTCTAGGGTGATTTTTACTAGTATTTTTATTTTTAAAGACATTTTAAATTCACAGCACTGTAAATAATTAAATATTTTAATTAACCTACAAACTATAACCCTTAAAAATATACGGCGTGTCTATTTAAGTTAGCGCTATAGGGAAAACTTTTTAATTTTAATTCTACAAAAAGTTATTCCTTATAATACATGTATTGCATGGTTTAAAACCTAAAATGCAATAATCAGATATTACTCCTTTGCAGTGTCAAAAAATATGAACTTTGCTTATGACAAAACTACCTTTGCTTTTTGTAATATCAAAAATATTTATAAAGAAAAGATTTTAGGAATTAAACATTAAATTTAAATATGCAAAGTTGTTTATTTTCAAGAAAAAGTTTTATAAAATTTTTTAGGTGTTAGCGGCGAAAATTAAAGTTTACTTATTTAGGAATGTAATATGAAAAAAAGCTTAAGAACTGTCAAAACAGGAAAAAATCACAAAAACAAAAAATATAAAAAACTCGCTTTTAAAGCATATCAAACTAAAGACTTTAAAACAATCCTAAAAGAGTTTATAAAGCGCCCCACGCTTTTTTACTATAATACTAATTTCTTTGCAGCCCCTTTTGTTACCCGATTATTTAAAAAAATATTTTAAACTTTTAGTCTAATGTGGTTTAAAAGCGTGTTTTTTATTTCTGTAATTTTTATTTAATAACATTTGTAAAGTATCCTTAATCTTACATAAAAATTTAAACCTTTACAAAGAGAGAAAAAGCTTAGTCTGCTTATTCAATGTATTATAAATATGCTTTTAACATTAGAGTAAATAATAACTTGACTTGATAATGCAATGTTATTATATGAACACACAGGCACCCTAATTAAATGCATTTGGTAAAGATTTTTTAACGTGGTCTTAAAAACTAATAAACTTTTAAAGCACCTTTACCATAAATTTTAAAAGGGTAAAAACTTTTACTTTAAAAACTCTTTAAATACAGACTTCGGTATTGAAAGTCTAACTTGTTGTTTAAATTTTTTATGATGCATAAAACTCTAATAATATATTTTTTTAAACTATACTAAAATGTAAAAAATAGTTTACCAAAATAAATT